>APFE031637722.1:2211-13319 GCA_000404065.3 Pinus taeda
TGGCAGTCAGGCTAAGCCACATGTGCTACCACTTTACATCCCCGATAAGCTACTTGCCAGGGAGGTAGCTTATCAAATCAGTGCTGAAGGGGTTACCCAGATCCTGAAAAGAGCTAAAAAACATGTTTGGCCTTCTTTTCCATTACGAATTGGAGTTTTTACCCTGCATGATATCAAGCATGCAGAGAAGGAAGCTAGGAAAATGAATTTTCTCACTCTGGCTACTCTGCCAAGAAGGCAGTATGATCCAAGAAAGATCGCTTACAATGCGCTCGACCAGGCCAAATTGGCAAGGTCGAGCATAAAGAAGACAAATTCGAAGATTTGTTCGCATCAGCCGAATCACTATACCAAGTCAAGTCGCTTGCCAGAAATGTTTATAATGATGAAGGCCTAGTTGAATTTAACAGAATTAGAGAACAAAGGTTGCAAACTCTGCCTCTAGACCTGTTAGCGACTGGACCGACAACAACCAGGTCAAGCGATTCTGAGCAGTGAAATAATACACCACCTCCTACTACATCAAAACAGCAGGAGGAAACGCATAGCCAGAGGCAAGAGGTGACCCAGGAAAATGTGCAACGACAAGAAGAAACCCAAGCAAAGACCCAAGAAGAAAGAAGCTCTAAGAATAACAATGATACATTAGTTGATCCGAATTTGCTCCAGCAATGGCAGCAATTCAGTACAATCATTAGTAACTTAGAGTGCTCGAAAGATGATGAGGTTTCTAAAGAAGGTGATACACAGGAAGCGACATCGAAAACAGTTTCAGGTGAAACCAGCGGCCTACCCAAAACAAAAGAACCAAAGATAATTCCTAAAGATCCAACGGGAGAGATCGTTTTGCAAATTGAAGAGATCCCCCCTTTAGATGTATTTTATAGCCCCAAGCATAAAGTTGTTGTAAAGCGACAGAGGAAAAGGAGAAGAACTGATCAACCTTCCCTATTCCCTGAATCAACAATAACGGGCAATGTTGTATGGAAAGAGGAATTCGACCCCTCCGGCGACTTAACCAAGCTATCACAGTTCGCTGAAGCATATTCAACGGCAACCATTGATAAAGCATTGGAGGTAAGTAGTCTATTAAAGACCAAGGACCAAGATATCTCTTCACTACAGGCGAGACTATCAGAAGTACAGCAGAGGGCAGAGCAGGTGGAGAAAGAATTGCTAATACAGCAGCAGAACAATAATCAGCTGACCAAGCAATTACAAGAGCAAAAGCAGAGAATTGATGAAGTCGCAATACAAAGGCAAAAGGAGCTATCGCTGACACTGGAGCAGTTAAGAATATCAACTAAGGGAACAATGAAAGTGAAAGATGAACAAATCGCTCAATTGACCACTCAAATTGAGAAAATGAAAAAGCTCCCTCAGATAGATGAGTTCAAAGCAGAAGCACTCCAGCTAAATAAGGGATTGATTAATCAGGTTAAGCTATTATGTCAACAGATTATACGAGCAGAACCATTGTGCGAATTGGCAGCATCTATGAGCAAAAAGGTAGACAAAGCAAGGACCAACTTGGATCAGGCCGAAGAAACACTAACAAACTTTATAGAATGGCAGGATTCCGATGTAGGCCGGGCAGCTAATCTACCGAGAATTCTGGAATCGCACAAAGAGATATTATTCACAGAATGGCAATCGCAACTAATGAAAGTAGAAAGAGCAACTTCCAGATGCAGGACAATCAATGGAAATTTGGTTGAATTAGTAAATAATACACTGTATTTATCTAACATAATTTCCCAATGCACTCCAAGTCAATTAACAACAACAAATATATTGGAGCACTCATGCTATCCGGAGCTGGAGAAAAACGCAAGATTGATCGCTGGAATCAACAGTCTGACGTGGGATGCTTATTGGTTCTTCTTAATCAAGCCATACAGCCAAAGAGCCGCCTTGAAGTGCCTAACCGATGCTGTTGGGTATATTATACCCGACATTCAGTATGTCACCTTCGCCGCCCAATTTAGTTTACGCCTCAACAAACCGCCAGAAGTAGAACCAATGCTTGCGATAAGCCAGCTAAGGTTTAAGGGCAAACAACTTGAGGCATGACTCACTTCGCCCACTGCCAGATCGCCCCTGAGAGATGGACCGCATTTACTGATACCAATTTAGTAGGATTTTGTTTCATAGATATTTTTAGTTTAGTAGTATTTATAGACCCTTTCATGCATTTAGAAAGGGTCGTAAAAAGTTTTGTATATGACTTAAACCCTGAAGTTGCACTATTGTACTTCAGGGATATTCTTTTATGAAACTTGACCAATTATTATGAATTTGATGAGGAAGGCTTTTATGCAAATGTGCACTATTGTCATTGTTTGAAAGCATTTCTATGTTGAAGGAAGAATTTTGAATAGTGATTGATATTTCGGATCTATCTACAGCTCACATGGTACTATTATCTGCGTCTGTATTCATTTTCGTTATATGAATTGTTGTTTAAATCGCTCTTGCTATTATCGCTTATATATATGTGTTTTTCACAGCATTTCTTATGCATTCCACTATTGGTTGTTTATCGCATGCTTCCCTTTCAGACGTATATATGTATCGATGATATAAACAATGAATGTAGTAATTTGTATTTATCGCTTCATTGTGACTATTCATGTGAAGCAATCTTTGAATGATTGAACATCTTTAATTTATTTTACAGAGTCATCTATATGCCTGATAAATAGATAAAGATTATTTAACACTGCATTCCGAATGAATAAGTTGTTCCCGGCATTAGTATTAGTTTCCCTATTTTTGTCAATAGAATAAGCGAGTCGCCTATCACTTAAGCAATCTATTCATCACCCATCCATCTCTTTTATTTCATTATCGGGAAACTGGTCCCGTTATCTCCAGTCGGAGCCACCATTCCAAATGGAAAAGGAGCTGTACCAAGGTCCGGACCGGGTGGTTATCCCCCAATGTTGTGGCACCGATTTCCGAGGCCTCAACATGCCCATACCTGGTCCTGAACCCAATCTTGAAGATATCCTCTTCTTTGATGCGTACTGAATGGTATCCCGATCTCAAGTCGATCTTAGAGAGCACTAGTGCTCCCTTCAACTGATCAAACAAATCATCAATCCTCGACAATGGGTACCTATTCTTGATCGTTACCTTGTTCAACTGCCTGTAGTCAATGCACAATCTATGAGTATTATCTTTCTTCTTGACGAACAACACTGGTGCACCTAAGGCGATATACTTGGCCTAATGTAGCCCTTGTCCAACATTTCCTTCAGCTGCAACTTTAACTCAACCAATTTAGGTGTGCTCATTCTGTAAGGTGCTTTTGGTGCTGGGGCTGTGATGAGCTCCAAAAATGGGTAACTTTATGGGCTCATTTTGCCTATTATTCTCGATTAATCCACCATTATTCATAGTTTTATGCATACTTTTGAATTTATTTATGTTAATTGAATGAATGAGAATAGTCACTTGACGACAAAGTCTAATACGTGCTTATTGCAGATTTTTGGACATCTTTTGGACCAAGGTCAGGTATTTATGAGCAAATTGGCATCCAAATACGAAGGAACAAGGTTGAGGATTCGTAAGAGGTGTGTCTCCTGCACTAAATGACCTCTTCCTCGAGTTCTCCACCATCAGCTCGGAGTTCAACAACCCACCAAAGATGATTTGAAGGGGCAGCCGAGTAGGTTTAGTGAAGTGGCTGATTAACTGCAGTTTTGGGCAGCCAAGCTCCTAAAGTTAAGGAGCACTGTTGGAAGTCCTTGTGTTGCATAAGTAGGAAGGCTTCAAGCCTTGGGAGTTTAGCTATTGAACAATTGATTTTCGCACTTTAGTGCAGCTCTGTATTTCAACTCATTTTCGAGCTCTTGTTGTAAACAGTTTTCTGACATGACTATTATTTTGGATTAATGAAGATGAATCTCACTTTGCACCAGCTCTGAGCTTTCTTAGGACGCTGAAGCTCTTGGGGTTGGGCCCAACTCAAGTGCCAGTACCTCCTTTGTGTACTTTTATGTGTTTTCTTGCATTCATAGAATAATTTTAATTATCTAGGTTAAAATCTTGCTTTGTTACTTAGGATTGTTTTCATGATTAAGATAGTTTTTATGCTTCAGGTTGATTTGACAGTTTGGTAACAGAAAAGATCTGCAAAAAGGCCATCAAGCAGTCCTTGATCTCATCTCTCCCTCCTTGGGACCATGCGTTGAGACCAACGCATACTTGCTGTTACAAAAACACTATTTTTGCCTTCCAATGCAATTGCTAATGTTAGATTTTAAGTTGGAAAAGTTGATATCAGTTGTGTTTTCATGTCCAGATTTGTTCTTGCTTGGTTTCCATAGCTATCTTGCATGATTTCCTGCCTATAAACTTTTGTTCATCATGTTTATGGTTTTTAGGTCAGATTAGGTCAAAATATATAGATCTTTGGGTTTTTTCAGTTTTTGTTCGATCAATTTTGTAAAATAGTGTGCAGAGCACTTGTGATACATTCCTACCTACCCTTCCTCCATCATACAACCTGTTTTAGCCCCTAATTCCACATTTCTCCCCTTCATTTGCCACACTTTTCCAATTTGCCCTAATTTCTACATTTTTGTGCAACATTGCTCTCTCCATCCTTGAACAAACCCAACCACTTTCATCACTCCTTAGCTTCATTTATCAGGTCCTAGACCCCTTAACATGCTTATCCATCCTTCATTTCCACTTTCCCACCGTTTTTCCACCATCAACCCTTCAAAATCCACTTTCGGCCTGTTTCTGTATAACTTCCTATAGAACCCCTGTAAACTTCTTGTAGAAGTTCACGTGAGCAGTTTTTTCGAGATCTGATCACTGTGGAATTCTCTAGAAGGGTGTTGGGGACCCCTTAGGCCCTCTTCTCACCTTCCTAATCTCCTGCAAGCACCAATCTCCATTTTCTTTCGCCAATAAACCCTTGCATGGTCAAAAATAGTGAAAGCATGCATAATAATTCTGCAAAATTACTCAAAAATACAAAAAGATGCATTTTCTATATTTTCCTTCAGAAGTAGCTTAGACACATGCATTTTACTTTTTCCAAGAGGCAATGGCATCCATTTCAGCAACTTTCATCTCTTTTCTTGTACCAATAGGGTTAGTCAGCAAAACTAGGGTTTGGTAGGGTTTGTATTTCCTTTCAGCTTTCCGCTTCTTTCTGCAAGTAGACTAGCCTCTTTTGATTTAGCTTTCGTCCATCACAGTTAAAAGCTTCTTCTAAGAACTCAGAAGTTGGCTTAAGTTCCTTGCGAACTTGTGCCAACTGATCATATGACAACCTGTAGTAAGAGCTAGTACTTGTGCATATAGCACCGTCGCTTCCAAGTTTGTTACGAACTACCAGGTTGATAAAAGTAAAGAAGGGAGTCCCAGGAGTTGCAGCATCATTGCTGCAATACTGGAGCCCACCATCTTTTTGGTACCGTTGCCGGGGAAACGTCAGAGTATTTTTGATTGTTGCTTTTCTTCTATTTTCTACTGCAACCTTCATCTAAGTAGTTTATTTCAGCAAGAGTAGAGCAGTTGTTTCATTTCCATTCTGCAATTTCATTTCCGCAAAAGTAGATTAGACATTCCTGCTTTCATTTCATTTCAGCAAGCGCAAATTAGATATTTCCCACTTTCATAGATTAGCATTTCAATTCCACAATTTCCATTCTGCAAGCGTAGATTAGCATTTCAATTCTACAAGCGTAGCTTAGCATTTCAATTCTGCAATTTCATTTCAGCAGCATAGATTTGTCATTTCCTGCTTTCATTTCAATTCTGCAATTTCATTTTAGCAGCATAGATTTGTCATTTCATGCTTTCATTTCAATTCTGCAATTTTCATTCCAGCAAAGTTTCTTTTAGTTAGTTGCAATTTGTCGTTCAATTAATTTCAGTTTTGTAGGTACAAGCGGAGAAAAAACAGAAATCAACCAAAAATATTTCATTTCATGCCTCGTACGAATAAAGACAATTCAAGAAAATTCCTACTCAATACCCCCACCACATCACTGAGTCACCCTTCTCTCTTCTTTGGTGGCAGTGATCCAGAAGAACCTATAGGTGAACCTTCAGAGATATACGAAGATCCTATAACAGAAGAAGAGCAAGAAAACATTCCTCTTGAGACCATGACTGAACACAGAAATGGTATAGGAAATGATGAGAGAATAAAAGGCGCCTTTCCCATCCGAGAGACCAGTGGGGACACAAAAATGAAAAACATAAGTCCCTCAGCCTTCACTTCCATGGATTGACCACTGAAGACCCTGATACCTTCTTGTTTGAGTTTGTTGTCCTTTGTCGAATTTATGACTATGCAGAAGACGAGCAAAAGTTGAAACTCTTTCCCTCTACCCTCAAGGATGCAGCACTACGCTGGTTCATGGGGTTACCTGGAAACAGTATCACAACTTGGGTTCAGATGCAGCAAGCCTTTAACAACAAATACCGGGATTATTGTAGGTCAAAGGAAACAAAGGGAGAAATCTTTCGGATGACCATGGGAAGTGATGAATCTTTAGAAGACTGTGAAGAAAGGTTCCAACTCAGTTATAAAAAGGCCAGATGCACACTTGACCCCGAATCTCTGAAGCTGGTTTTGCTCCGAGGAGTCCTTGAAGAGCTAGATACCTTCCATTTGCTGTCTGGGGGAGACATCTACCATCTTATGATGACATAAAGACTGTGTTTAGAAACCATTTTAGGGTAGCTCGGAAAATAGGTAGGGGGAGTCAACTTTCAGCCAGTGCCACCTTTTCCAAACATGAGTTTGCAAATCAGATGGAAGACCTTAAAGGTGAGGTGAGACAGACCATTGCCATGCAAATGGATACCTTCCGAATCCAACAGAAGCAAGAGGAAGCTGAGAGGGCTTTGGCCATCTTTTGTTCCAGATGTACAAGGAAGCATCCTAAGAAAGAGTGTCCATTGCACTTCGTAGAGGTATGTTTCGTTTGTGAGGCAAACCACCCTACCAACTAATGCCCAACCTTACTTGGACATAAAGCTATGTACTAAGGGGCTGAAGGAGCCACTAAACCACTTTACTTCCTAAACCAAAGGAGGCCACATGGACCCAAACCGTACCAGCAGGGGATGCAAGGGACATCCCAAACTTATTACAACCCCAACCAATCCACTCACATACCTTCTTGGGGTTCCCCTGCTCATCCTTTCTAGTCCGCGCCTCCTCCTTGGTCATATCCATCTCAATACCATACTCAACCTGTTGCTCATTCGTTTCATTCTCGTGTTCAGCCACAACCTCAGTAGAATGCACCTCAACAGGGGTGGAGGCCCCAGTACAACTCTCCTCCCGTTATTTTGCCTCCACCACTTGCTCAACCACAACCATCACCTCCTGCTTCTCTGAGACAACCCCAGATGCCTGCACAACCGAACCCGAACCACAATAACAAACAAGCCCAACAGGGATATACTGGGGAGACAACATGCCCTACTTATGCTGTGGAGATTCAGGAGATCAACCTACGATCTGGGAAGGTCCTCCCAAATAGCCAACCTCCTCCTAAGGAGGATGACAAAGAAAAACAGGAAAGTGAACCCAAAGCTATTCCATCCTTTCCTAAGAGACTAACTAGAACTACGAAACCAAACCCAGAAGAGACTGAACTTCTGGGAGAACTTAAACAATTATGTGTAAAATTACCACTTCTCTAGGCCGTAAAAGATGTACCGATCTACAACAAATTGATCAAAGAGAAGTGTTTCAGGCACCCAGGCAGGTGCAAGAGAGATGCCCCAACTATCAATGTCATAGGACAACTGCCCGACTTGATTTTGGGACAAGTAATCTGACCAAAATCTCTGTCGATGTCCACATCAATGGCACCATAATCCCCCACACCCTGATTGATCTAGGGGCTGCCATTAATGTGATGACTAGGGACACTGTGCTCAAACTCAACCTTCAAGAGTTCCCTAAGAAAGATCTCGACAATACTGCAGTTAGCAGTCCGCTTCACCGTGACTCTCGAGGGGATTGTGGAAGATGTCATTGTCTCCATTGATTCTTGGGAGTACCCTGCGGACTTCTTGGTCCTCCAGCCAAAGGCGAAACTCACTGGATACCCCCTCATTTTGGGAAGGCCTTGGTTAGTTACTGCAGATGCTTACATCAGTTGTCGAGCTGGGAGCATGACCATTAAGAATGGGCCTATGTCCAAACAGCTAGTCCTATATCCTCCTGCCCAACCTCTGCTAGAACATGACTTACCTTTGCTAGAACATGACCTACCTCTCTGGTTGGAGGAAGAAGATGAGGATGAAGTCTACTCTGCACCATTGTGCACAGTGGAAGCCACCAGGGGAGGATGACCTTATTGAGAATTTGATTCAAAATCCACCTCCCAGTGTGCTGCCATTAGAAGAGTTGGTAGAGGACACCCAAGTCAGTGCTTTAGTGGATCTCTGTGTGGCTGATCCGGCCTCTCTCCGAATTAAGAATGTGGAATTTGGCCCTGAAAAAACCTCGAAGATCAACTCATTCCTATCCCCCTCTCAGGAGAAAGAGCTGTATAGCTTATTGAATAGCCATTTGGATACTTTTGCTTGGAGCTATAAGGAGATGAAAGGAGTCCACCCTTCAGTCTGTACCCATCACATTTACATTAAAGAGGATTGTAAACCAGTGAGGCAGCCTCATAGGAGAATGAATCGAGCCCTTAAGGACATTGTCAAATAAGAACTGCAAAAGTTGCTAGATGCAGGATTCATCTACCCCATCTCTGACAGCGAGTGGGTTTCTCCTCTGGTGCTTGTGCCCAAGAAAAACGGGAAGTGGAGAATTTGTGTAGATTATCGAGAACTTAACAAAGCTACCAAGAAGGACCATTTCCCTTTGCCTTTCATAGATCAAGTGTTAGATGGCCTGGCAGGGAAGAAGTTCTTTTCCTTCCTAGATGCGTTTAGCGGGTATAATCAGATCCAAATCAGCCCGGAAGACCAAGATAAGACCACTTTCACTTGTCTATGGGGTACCTTTGCCTACCGGGTCCCTCCCTTTGGGTTATGCAATGCTCCTGCCACTCTACAGAGAGCAGTACTGAGCATATTTGTTACGCTGGTTCATGATTTGGTGGAAATCTATATGGATGACTTTACTCTTTATGGGTCCAACTTCCAAGAAGCATTGACTAACCTGGGAAAAGTTTTAGCCAAGTGTATTGAAATGAACCTGTCCCTCAGTCCTTAAAAATGTGAATTCCTAATGACTGACGGGACTGTGCTAGGTCATACAATTTCTCAGCAAGGATTACAGGTGGATCCCAACAAGATTGCTATCATCCAAAGGGTCCCACCTCCTCAAAAGGTAAGAGGTGTTTGGAGTTTTCTAGGCTTAGCAAGATATTATAGAAGATTCATTAAAGATTTCAGTAAGCTAGCCTCTCCATTGTTTGGTCTTTTGGGGAAAGATGTTGAGTTTATATGGATTGACAATTGTCAAGAGGCTCTGGATGCGTTGAAAAGTAAGTTGGTAACTGCCCCAATCTTGAGAGATCCAAACTAGGCCCTACCTTTCCACATTCACACAGATGCCTCGAACAAAGCCATAGGAGCAACCTTAGGACAAGTTGAAGAGAAGCTACTGTATGCCATATATTTTGTCAGTAAAAACCTGTCCAAGGCAGAGTTAAACTATACTGTAACCGAAAAAGAGCTCCTAGCTGTAGTCCATTCCTTAAACAAGTTCAGACACTACATCACTAGTTATCAAACATTCGTATACACTGATCATGCTGCAATTAGGTATTTGATGAATAAACCTGATGTAAATGCTCATATCATTAGATGGTTACTTTTATTGCAGCAATTTGATTTGACAATTGCTGATAAGCCAGGTAAGGAAAATGTTGTTGCTTACTTTCTGTTTAGATTAGATTTGCCTGCAGGTGAAGAAGGGATGGTGGATGATCAAATGCTAGATGAACACTTGTTTGCTATTTCAATACTCTCTCCATGGTTTGCTGATATAGCAAATTACTTGGTTTCAGCGCAGTTTCCTCCACACCTATCCTTAAAAGAGAAGAGCAAGATCGTGAGGAAAAGCGCCCCATTCACTTGGATTGGGGGCAACCTGTTTAAACTTGGCCTAGATCAGATTTTGAGGCGTTGTGTCAGGGAGGAGGAAGTTTTTGACATCCTCTTAACCTGTCATGATGGGCCCTATGGAAGCCACTTTGCAACAAAAAGAACCGCCTTCAAAATTCTACAGGCAGGGTACTCTTGGCCCACTCTCCTTCATCAAGATGTCAGAAGATACATCAGCCAATGTGACTGATGGCAAAGGATGGGGAAACCGACTCCAAGGGATGAGATGCCCCTACAACCTCAAGTGACTTTCGAGCCATTTGAGAAGTGGGGAATGGACTTTGTGGGTCTTATCAACCCTCATTCAAAACAAAAGTCTTACACCATTGTGTGCATGAACTACCTGACGAAGTGGGCAGAAACAAAGGCAATCAAGGCAGCAACAGAAGAAAAAATAGCCGAGTTTTTGAAGGAAAATATCTTCTACAAGTTTGGCTACCCAAGAGAATTAGTCACAGATCAAGGAACTCAGTTTACCTCTAACCTAATTGAAGACCTGCTCACTCATCACAAGATTAAGCACAGAACTTCCACCCCTTATCATTCGCAAGCAAATGGACAGGTGGAAGTCACTAACAGAGCTTTGGAAGAGATTTTCACTGAAGTGGTGAGTAGCAGAATAAAAGATTGGGCAGATCGCTTCGTTGAGGCCACTTGGGCCTATAACACTTGGAAAACTACAACAGGTTTCACACCTTATAAGTTGGTCTACGGGAAGAAGGCTTTGCTGTCCATAGAATTTGAATATAACACATTGAGGTTGGCAGCTCAGCTGGACCTAGATCTCAGCCATGCACAACAGGAAAGATTACTGCAGCTAAATGGATTAGACGAACAAAGAATGCAGGCCCTTCTCCACTCAGAGGTAGTCCAACTTTAAAGAAAGATATGGCATGACCGACACCTTAAAGAAAAACAATTTCAGTCAGGAGATTGGGCATTGTTATATGATTCAAGATACAAGGATTTTAAAGGAAAGCTGAGGACAA
>APFE031637722.1:15639-30448 GCA_000404065.3 Pinus taeda
GCCAGGAGGATTCATAAGGAAAGAACCCTCAGACTCTAGCAAATTGCACGAGCACCCTGAGGTGGTGGACCTTTTCACCATGGCAAACTGGATATCCTTCTTTGACAGTCAGGGTTATGATGAGGAGATAACTGAAGAGTTTTTGATGTTCCTGAGATCACATTTGAAGACACATGCCACAGTTAGTTTTAGGGGTTTGACCCTAGAACTTACACCTGATCTCATCAGTAGAATTACTGGTCTACCATTGGGGCTCCCTTGGAGCAAAGAGGAGAGATCATTGGGACAAGGTGCTAAGAAAACATTTTCTCTGCCTGAGGAGCATCCTGTAGAAGAGAAAAACGGGGTTAGAAGGACAAGCTTGCCTCCTCTCTGGAGTGAAGTTAGTTATCAAATAATGAAGTATATCACATGTGAAGGGAGGTTTAGCATCATTTATGGATACCATTTCAGGTTGCTACATGAATTAAGGTATGGGATGGACTTGCCTCCAACCAGAAAACTGAGCATCCCATATTTCCTCCTTCAGTCCTTAATTGAATGTGGTACAAAGCTAAATGAAGGGATCCCAGATCAGTTGGCCCACCATGGGCTCATCAAACTGTTGGTGGAAGATGCTTTACACACCTATACTGTCCCCATAGCTTGGGAAATCTTCAGAAATATGTCCAGGGATGATGACATTAAAACTTTGGCTGAGAACATCACCCCATCCAGCAGTGATGAGGGGAAGCAAATTGAAGAAATTGAGAAGAACAATGATGAGGGAGCACAAGACATTCAAGCAGAGGGAAAAACAAAGGAAGAACAAAAAGAAAAAGAAGAATTTGACAAGACTGCTGAGCCTAAAACAGAGAAAGAGACAACAGCAAGAACAGAGAAGGGAAAACATACACAAATTGGAAACGAAAAGGCCAAGAAAGCGCAAAAGAACACTGCCATGGCCAAAGCAGGCACCCAACAAGAGAAGGAAAAGACACACTCTGAGATATCAGTAACATAGGCAGAAACAGTGGGCATAGAGATTTCTACAGGAAGTGAAGGAAAAGAACAGTAGCAAGAGGAATTCCCAGAAAAGTTGGCACGGGAAGCAGCAATTGTGCTTGCTGCATTAAGCACACCTACAAAACAAAAAGGAAAAAGAAAGAAGCAAACCTCCATGTACTTTAAAGCTAGAAGAAGCACAAGGATCAAAGTGGGCAAACCCCAGCCACAATCAAAGGAACCAATTGTCATTGAGGACACAACCACTAAACAGAAGGAAGAGTCTCCTTCCAAGATATCATCACCTATGAAAGAGGAAGCCCAAAAACCTCCACATGGAGAGAGAGAATTAGGATGATGGACTCAAAGGCAGCTCTACAGGAAGCTGAAACATCTCTACAGGAAACTCTAGCCAAGTGAAAAGAGACTGAGAAATTGGAGGAGAAGGCAGCGAAACAATCACAAGGAGAAGACAAGACTGAGGAGATACTGGAACCAAGCCCTCAACCTAGCTTGGGATCATATTACAACTTGTTAGAAAGTGGGAGGATCATCCCACAGAAGTTTGCTATATCACTTATTTTTGCATTGGAACAAGAACGAGTTAGGACTCACACTTGGATGAGAATTGCCAAATCCAAAGAAGTTGCAGACATAGGCCACCTGGAAGAACATCTAAAAGAATCAAGAAGAGAGTTGGCCATGGTGAGGCACATAGAAAGCAGTAAAACAACCAAATTACAGGAGGAGAATCAGCTGCTGAAAAAATAGTTGCAGCTACAGGAAGGTCATAAGGAAGATAGGCTGTCCATTTTGGGAGGGCAGTAGCAGCAAGAAGGACCTCTAGCAGACAAGGAAACAACCGAGAAACAACAGAGAGAGGGAAAGCTACAAGCTGATGTTGAGATGCTGACAAAACTGCTGCAGGAAAAGGAGTCTCAGGCAGCAGAAGAAATACAAGGTTTAAAACAACAGTTGCAAGAAAAAGAGGCCCAAATGGACTGCATGGCCAGCTGGAGAGTAGAAGCCTTACAATGTAGGCAACCTGCTAAGTCCTATGCATTATATCTTAAAGATCGATGGTTGCAATTTCAAATTAACACATTAGCCCAAAGGGGCATCATTCCATTCCAGAATTACAATCAATTTATGTATTTGTGTGACAATAACTCAGCTGAAGATAAGGCCAAGTTAGCAGAATTCTATTTACACAACTTGGCACTTCCAAACATGAATCTATGGGACCTTTATGCGGCATTGGGAGATGTACAACTCATGGCTATGGCCTCTTGGTTAAGCCATGAGGAAAAGAGAGCAGTGGAAATTCGAAAGGTTATGGACAGGGAGCTAAGTGAGCCACTGATGATCAGTGCAGAACCAGAAGATCCCTCAGCTCTAGTATATGTGCATCAACACTTGGCCAACAACCCTCAAGTTATCCCAGAGTACGTTGAAAGGCAAGCTCAGGCCATTGCTCACTTAGAAGACATGGAAAGACTGTTTGGTAATAATTGCATCCATGCTTGCACAAGGAGATGGAACACATTGTCCCATTATCTGAAAATAAGAGAATACCACTCCCCGACCAGAATGAGGGAGGCTTTGGCAAGAGTACCACTTTATAAACAGTCAATGCAAAATCTGAAGACCAACTGGATTAGCCTAAAGTTCAGTCCTCCATTACTTTTACGACTACTGGAAGGCATCAAAGAAGAAGAAGAACACATGTAATGGGAGGAAGTAGAGAGAAAAACAAGGTTTCATGACCGAGAAGAGGACATCACCTTGGAAGCCTGGGATGTCAGAGAGGCAGTCAAAGCAATCAAAGATGATGAACTAGATTAGTTGCTCAGAGGAAGAGCAACGCATTTAGCAGGGGGTGATGATGAGCCCCAAAAATGGGTAACTTTATGGGCTCATTTTGCCTATTATTCTCGATTGATCCACCATTCTTCATAGTTTTATGCATGCTTTTGAATATATTTATGTTAATTGAATGAATGAGAATAGTCACTTGACCGCAAAGTCTGATACGTGCTTATTGCAGATTTTTGGACATCTTTTGGACCAAGGTCAAGTATTTATGAGCAAATTCGCAGTTAAATACGAAAGAACAAGGTTGAGGATTTGTAGGAGGGGTGTTTCCTGCACTAAATGCCCCTTCCTCGAGTTCTCCACCATCAGCTCGGAGTTCAACAACCCACCAAAGATAATTTCAAGGGGTAGCCGAGCAGGTTTAGTGAAGTGGCTGATTAACTGCAGTTTTGGGTAGCCAAGCTCTTAAAGTTAAGGAGGACTGTTGGGAGTCCTCGTGTTGCACAAGTAGGAAGGCTTTAAGCCTTGGTAGTTTAGTTATTGAACAACTGATTTTCGCACTTTAGTGCAGCTCTATATTTCAGCTCATTTTCGAGCTCTTGTTGTAAACAATTTTGTGACATGACTATTATTTTGGATTAATGAAGATGAATCTTGATTTGCACCAGCTCTAAGCTTTCTTAGAAAGCTGTAGCTCTTGGGGTTGGGCCTAACCCAAGTGCCAGTACCTCCTTTGTGTACTTTTATGTGTTTTCTTGCATTCATAGAATAGTTTCTATTATTTAGGTTAAAATCTTGCTTTGTTACTTAGGTTGTTTTGATGATTAAGATAGTTTTTTATGCTTCAGGTTGATTTGACAGTTTGGTAACATAATAGTTTCTGTTATTTAGGTTAAAATCTTGCTTTGTTACTTATGATTGTTTTGATGATTAAGATAGGTTTTTATGCTTCAGGTTGATTTGACAATTTGGTAACAGAAAAGATCTGCAAAAAGACCATTAAGCAATCATTGATCTCATCTCTCCCTTGGGACCATGAGCTGAGACCAAGGCATACTTGCTGCCACAAAAACATTGTTTTTGCCTTCCAATGCAATTGCTAGTGTTAGATTTTAAGTTGGAAAAGTTGATATCAGTTGTGTTTTCATGTTTAGATCTGTTCTTACTTACTTTCGATAGTTATCTTGCATGATTTCCTATCTATAAACTTCTGTTCATCATGTTTTTGGCTTTTAGGTCAGATTAAGTCAAAATAGATAGATCTCTGGGTTTTTTTCAGTCTTTGTTCGATTAATTTTGGAAAATAGTGTGCCGAGCACCTGTTATACATTCCTACCTACCCTTCTTCCATCATACAACCTGTTCTAGCCCCCTAATTCCAGATTTCTCCCCTTCGTTTGCCACACTTTTCCAATTTGCCATAATTTCTACATTTTTGTGCAACATTGCTCTCTCCATCCTTGAACAAACCCAACCACCTTCATCACTCTTTAACTTCATTTACCAGGTCCTGGAATTAACATGCTTATCCATCCTTCATTTCCACTTTCCCACCGCTTTTCGACCATCAACCCTCTAAAATCCACTTTTGGCCCGTTCCTGTAGAACTTCCTGTAGAACCCCTGCAGACTTCCTGTAGAAGTTCACGTGAGCAATTTTTTCTAGATCTGATCGCTGTGGAATTCTCTAGAAGGGTGCTAGGGACCCCTTAGGCCCTCTTCTCACCTTCCAAACCTCTTGCAAGCGCCCACTCCATTTCCTTTCGCCAATAAACCCCTGCACAGTCAAAAATAGTGAAAGCATGCATAATAATTCTGCGAAATTATTCAAAAATACAAAAATATGCTTTTTCCATATTTTTCTTCAGAAGTAGCTTAGACACATTCATTTTACCTTTTCCAAGAGGCAATGACATCCATTTCAGCAACTTTCATCTCTTTTCTTGCACCAGTAGGGTTAGTTAGTAAAACTAGGGTTTGCTAGGGTTTGCATTCCCTTTCAGCTTTCCACTTCTTTCTGCAAGTAGACTAGCTTCTTTTGAGTTAGCTTTGTCCCATCACAGTTAAAAGCTTCTTCTAAGAACTCATAGAAGTTGGCTTAAGCTCCTAGCGAACTTGTGCCAACTGATCAAGTGACAGCCTGCAGTAAGAGCTAGTACTTGTGCATATAGCACTGTCGCTTCCAAGTTTGTTACGAACTACCGGGTTGATAAAAGTAAAGAAGGAAGTCCTAGGAGTTGCAGCATCATTGTTGCAACACTGGAGCCCACCACACTGCTCTTGGCACCAACTCAACAGAAAAGTCTACCTCCTTGTGAGGTGGCAACTCTGTAATGTCCTTAGGAAATACATTTTGAAACTGCCGCAAAACTAGATACCTGCTTAACACATCGACATCCTCAACCTCCTTACCCTTGTCACTAGAAATGTGTACTACAAACATCACATAACCTTTTCTGTAGCTATGCTTAGCCTGCATAGCGGTAACCATCCTCATTGATGTAGGCTTTTTCTTCCCCTGCAAAGTCCTATTTTCCCCACTATCATCCACGCACTCAATGGCTTTGTCGAAGCAATTCCCCTTTGGTTCTGTGAAGGTATAGCCAATACATACCCAAAAACATACTATATGATCTCAATGACAATACATTCAAATGCGCTGCTATAGGCATACCATTTAAATCAAATGCACAGACTCTCACCCAGTGGTGAACTTGCTTCTTTGTACTTGTAGCCAACTGTACCAACCAAGATTCTGCATGCACTTCTTTTCTCAAACCACACTTATCCCCCAGTTCATGATTAATATAACTATAGTTACATCCAGGATCAATCAAAATAGAAACAAATTGATCGCAAAGCTTACCGTCCATCTCAATGATTGATGCCTAATGATCCGCTTTCTTGTTGTCCACAATTGCATATATCCGAGGAATGCTATGACCAACATCACCAACTGTATGCGCCTCTTAAGCACTGTAGATTTGGGGTCAACCACTACTCTGATACTACTGACAATCCCTCTTACGATGATCCTTACGACATATTCAACATTGCAATGGTTCCCTACCACCACCTCTAACTTGCTGCTCTCTACGCCCCTTCTCAGCTGTATTGAATCTCTTGTAAGGAACTGCATTTTCTTTCCCATTTGCATCTTGAGGTTTTCCTCTCTTTGGCGGCCATTTTCCTTTAGCTTTCTTGTTTCTTTTCAAGTCATGTTAAGGCTCAATTTTGCGCTTCAACTGCTCATAACAATGCTTGAACTTTCGAATTGCCTCCTCCAACGATCCAGGCTCATCGAACTCAATTCGATGTTTGTATGCAACTGACAGTCCACTGATGAATCTATGAACTTTGGCCTTCTCCTCCCTGAGGTAAGGCACATATCTCAACAACACCAAAAATTTGCTAGTATACTCATCATCTGTCATAGAACCCATCCGTAACTCATAAAACTCCTTAGCTATGTCATCATAGTACCTCTCTGACAAGTACTTTTTCTTGAAGAGCCTTTTTAATGCATGCCAAGTCAAATCCTCCTCATGTATACCTTTGACATTTTTCACGTCTTCCCACCAAATATCCGCTTTACCTTTGAGACTGAAAGTGGCTATCTTTGCTTTCATGTTTTCTGAGTAATCATACAATCAGAAGAATTTCTTCATATCCAACAACCATGCTTCTGTGTATTGTGATTTCTTCGTTTCTCCATCAAAGGTAAGTGGATTTGCTTTCTTAAACTCATCTGGCAAGTATCCTCTATCACTCCTCTTGTAAGGATGATAACGATGGCGATCATGATGTCTATCAGAACAAGAACTGGAATACTACCTATGTCGATCATCTCTCCTATTCGGAGTGTCCAAAAACCTACCATCTCTGATTGTGTCAGATCTATCCGACCTATGTTTGCTAGGAGACCTATTGTCGTATGCCCCATTAGTTATGTCCTCATGTCCATGGCTGATCTGAAGTGGTCCCGATCGCTGCAAATCTGACAAATTCTGAAGTAGTATCACTTTTACCTTTGCTTGTTTCTCTTGTCCTCGCATGTTTTTGTCATTGTCTGCTTTGCAACTCCTTATTTCTTCTTTTCAAGCTTCTCAATGTGTGCCAAGTCAGAAGAGTGCCCCACACCATGTTGCCCATCTGATGCATAGGGAGATTCTATGTAGTCTACCACCTTGCTAGCCATCTAATCTCTTTCTTGCAAGGCATACTATGTCAGCGAAACCAAATCACAATAAACCAATGTACCTTAATATAATTTGGGGAGGATACCTTGTTTGAAAATCATCAAATCAACGTGATACATGTATAACATAATCATAAAAACATATAGACATATATCAAATAAGTGTATCAACGCATAAGCATCATTCTAGCTAGGGTCCAGTCATCAATGCAAGGCCATATCAACAATGTATGCTATGACCTTATGCATGACAACAACCATTACTTCATTGCACACATTGCCACATGCAACTATCGACATGTATAAGTAATGCCTAATCAACTACACATGTATGAACGCATGTAGTTGAGCATAAGCTATCAATTCTTGTAATCAACTTACAAGATTGATATATGTAATCAAAACATTCAAGAATGCACCTGACCTACAAGGATGTAGTGAAGCGACATATAATCAACATGTAAGTGACATATAACTAGTCATATACTTCCGACAATGCATCCCACAAAATTACATAAAGTTCCTCATGGCAACCTTACTACAATCATGATCAACGTGATGTAATGGAACAAGCACATGGAATGCAGGTGTAAGAGACACATGCAACTGACATGCATGCATGACCAACACATTCACCCAAGGAGAGCGCAACCACGCTCTATACCAATCTGTAGCACCCCCTCCTCTTAGGTCCACCCAAGCAATCGACCAGTGAGGGTAAACATGCGACGAGAGAGACTACTATAAGGGATTCAACTTCCTTGGTGACCTTAAAGAAATGGGACTGACGAAACATATCAAACAAACCCATCCACATCAGCAACAACACCCTCAAGAGATATGTTAGCCAATCATGATCAATTTTCTTTCATTGTGGATGAGGTCCTATACTAGGTATGCTTCCTTCTACATAAATATCTTGAGCTATATCTACCATGCTCTTATATTCTAGAAGATATCTCTAACCATGCATTCTGTTCTATTTATAAATGCTCCTTCTACATGAGTATTTTGAACTCTATGTACATCATGCTTCTAGATTCTAGAAGATGTTTCTAGCCATGCAATATTATTCTATTCCTACATGCTCCTATACTACTCAAAACTTTGAAAGAGACTTTAAGTAAAGAGTAGACTTAGCCATAGTAGAGATCTAGAGGATCTTTCTTCTTTTGCTTCTTGTCTTCTTCTTTCATTTCTTGAGTCACATGAGCTTCTTCCCTTTTTCTTTTATTGTTGTTGTCCTTCACTTTAGGACAATTCCTTTTTTAGTGTCCATATTCTTGGCATCCAAAGCATTGGAATTTGGACATGTCTTTCTTGTTTGTTTTTCGTGGACCAAATTTGCCAAATTTTCCCTTCCTTTTGGCCATAGTAGCAAATGCTTGCTCCTTTGATCCCATATCTTCTTTTGCTTTGAGTCTTATTTCCTCTTATCTTGCATACAAACCACATTTCACTTAGTGGGGTGGCTTCCTTCTTGGCACATATGCTTGATGTGAAGTTGCCCCGATCCTCAGGTAGAGCATTGAGTACTACAATTGTCATTTCTCTGTCAGACATGACTTCCCCTCGCTGTTGAAGTTGATCCATCTCAGAGATCTTCATGAAATAGGGAGCTATTCCTTCCTTTGAAATCTTCATTTTGTATAATTTATTTCGTAGAGATATCACTTATCCAGCTGTGCTTATTGAGAATAGCTCTACTAGATTGTCATAGATTTATTTTGATGTTTCAAGTTTGGAGACATAAGGAATGAGAGAGTCTTTCATGGATTCTATTAGAATCCTTTGAGCTCTTGTCTCATCCTTATTGTACTTGGTTAAGTCTTGAGTTTGTTCCTTAGCAAGAATAGTGATATTCCCTTTGATGTGTTCTAGAAGTTCATTCTCCTTGAGAAGTAAATTAGTCCTCTTCTTACATGCAAGAAAGTTATTGGTACCTATCAATTTGTTGCTTTCCTTGCAAAAAGACGTTGATGTATATTCAGAAGGGGATATATTTACTTGATAGATTTTGAGATGTAGTGTACTTGTTTTCTCCTTGATGGATTGCCTTCCTTAGATCTTGATGTTCTTCAAGTTGCTTTCTTCAAGTGGACTTGCTTGAGATTTGCTTGATGACTTGTAGCTTGATGGTGGTCCTTCTTTGATTTGCTCTTCTTTTATGTAAGGCTCTTTTTCTTGCTTTGTAGTCTTCCTTGATGAGTGATGGATGGTAGACCTTCTTGTCCTTGTTGTGATAGAGACTTCTTGGATTGATGCTTTAACCTTGTAGATGTCCTTCCTTGATGAGTGTTCTTGAGATGCCCTTTCCTTGATGTGTCACCTTAGCTTTGATACCATGTTGAAGAATCAAGGGCAATTAGGTGTAGCGTGATTCTTTTTGACTTGATGAGATGCTTATGTGAGCTCTAGATGAGATGCTTCTCTTCTTTGTTTAGCGATATCCTTTACTCATGTAGGCACCTTCCTTCTTTCAACCAAACAAGATCCTTCTTGAGATGTAGATGTAGACTTGGTGTGACTGTACAACAATCCTAGTTATTCGCGCGTGTGGATGGTTTACTTGAATATTATATCCCTTTGATCTTCGCTTAGGTGAGCCTTTCCTTCGGTTGAGTAGAAGGCCTTATAGGCCTTACTTACTAGCCCAAACAATGATATGTATGGGACTATTATATTGTTGTTGTTATGACCACAAAGATGAATCTATTTCTCGCACGTGTGACTGTTTTTCACCCTAAAAACAATCCTTTTGACTTTGGTCTTGACTTCTCCTTCTTTGCTGCATTAGAGGCTCCTCAAACTCGTCTTATCTTCACCTTTTCTTGTCTATCCTTCTTTGTTGATTTCAGAGGTATGTGCTTGTCGTTTGAGGGAGTGGACAACCTCTATATATAGAGGTATGTGCCTCTTTTACGCCGACTTGAAGACTGCAGGCCGACTTGAAGATTCTTCATCGTTTTTGCTTCTTGAAGGATGTCGTTGCATGGAGAGGACTTGACTTTGCTTGGAGGGTTTTCCTTTGACTCTTTATACAAGTATATACATGGTGTAACATGCCCTTAAGGTCTTCAACATAATTCTTTTGACTTTTTGACTCACCTGTAACAGTTTAACATGTGTTAGGCCTATTTCAATGAGCAAGAAACTCATTGACATATATTATAAAAATAATATTTCTTTTCTTGAATAAATACAAATATCAAAAGTACATTTATGAAGGCCAAACCTAGTTACATTTCCTTCAACACCAGCAACCCAAAGTTGCTCTCATAGGCCTATGTGCCAACGACAATGGAATTTTCTCAGCAGGCTTGTGTCAGCGACCCCGAGATTTGAGCCACTTTTCTAGCCCAGGATCCTAGCCTCTGCCCAAAACTTGCTATAACCTTTAGAATCCATCAAAGACATGATAATAATGCTGATAAATCAAAAATCAATCTCTGGACTAGGCTGGAGCATCCCCAACCGGGACTGACATTTTGTCAAACACTTGGCATCAATGCAACCTACAAGTCTAGGATATAAGACAGAGCATAAATGGTTGAAAGAACTTATGAAACATAACCAGAAGGATCACCTCCTTCTTCATTGAACTATTATATCATCAATTAGGTCTTGCATCCATCCATTTAACAATTACAAGTAAATACCTAAAATAACCATGACATGAACCAGTCATTTAACCATGCTTATAGCCAACATAAAACCATATAAATATCATAGATATGACAACCATTAAATCCACATATAAACTAGTGCAAAAAATAAGAGAACTTAGCTTTTATTAATAATAGGCAAATCCGACCAGGTTCGGGACTTTGACATACCACCCAACCATAGACATGGCTGAACCCAATCTCTCTTTCAGCTAGTCACCTCCGTGCTATATTCCAAGCAGAAATGTGGGATCTCATAGAACAACCAAGGGAATCGAGAGTTTAAACCACCTCCACCCTAACCAAACCGTGATCACACCAAAACCTGTGCTCCGATCACAACCAAACCAAACTTGGAATGCCATTCGGAATCCATCACTATACTTGAGGAATTTTTTGTCTCCTTGTCTCATAGGCTTTACTGCAATCCAATCTCGGATCACTAGTCCTTAAACCCAGACCCATCTCTCAGGCTTTACCGCAATCAAAACCGAGATCACTAGGCTCTAAATTGAACCTTCTCTCTCAGGCTTTACTGTGTATCCCACCAAAACTAGTGAAGGGATTCCTAGGCCTTTGGGAATGAACCTTGAGACCACCTCCACCTCGGGTTCCGAAATCCATCCGGCAAGCAAAAGCTCAAAATCGAGATAAACATCCCAACATACCATGGCATTCGGAAAGAGGCAAGGCTCGGCTGAAAGCCACTGTCATAACCTGGGAAAACCATGCCATCGACAACGAGAGAACCATACACCAACATGCAAAGCCATGCTTGCCCAAACCAACTAGGAAATAACACATGCAAAATGTTACATGCAAGTATTCCTGCTGAAGCTGCTTGATCTTATTTTCCTTCCTTTCCCTTTGCTTGCTTTTCCTTCCTTGATCCAAAGCTAGAGTGCTCCAAGAAAACTGTAAGTGATCAAGAGTGAGAGAGAGAGAGAGAATAATGAGAGAGATCCAAATTTGAATTGACAAAAGGCTAGCAAAAGGTTGCCCTCTAATCCTTATAAGTCTTTTATCAATGAGGCTTCTATTTTTTTCATTTTCCATTATTTTCCTTCAGTTTCCTCTTCACATGCAACTTGTGACCTTTCACCTTACTTTTCTTCTAATTTATTTTATTTTCATAAATAAATATGTCAAAAATGCCTTTTTGCCTTTTATTGCCTTTGCTAATTTTGCTTAGCCAAAACACACATCTAGTGATGCTAACTAGGATATCTTTGCCCAACATTCAACACAGAATAAGTGTCCCTTAACCATGTTCTTATTTTGCTTTTATTAACTTTTATTACATGAACTTTTCACCAGGGCTGTTACAGTGGATAAAATAAGAAACAGTGTTATTTTTAAGTGTATGTAGTGTTAGATTTCCTGTGAACTTAAGACCCAATATTTAATTCTAGCAGACAATTGATCGACTAATTAAATACATAGCTAAGCTCTCAAAATAAATTTAGCGGAAGCAAATTTCAGTAACTGATCTCATTAAACAACACACACATTCTTCCCAGCGAGTTTTTCATTATAACAAAATCCAAACTTATCTGGGCTCCCATCTTGGGATAATGGCCCAACTGAGAAAATACAAAATAAAAATAACTTGGATATGATCTAGCAAATCTCCCCTAGATTGGTGCTCAATCTTCTCTTTAGATATGTATGTCCAATCTCTCTATGCTCCCTCAGACCCAGGACACTACTCTCTGAGATGTTTATCTCAATCTTGTCCCACTTTTGTGTGTCTTTGTTAAAATTGGCAACTAGGGCCAAAATCCATGTGGGTCATCTTATTTATGGCAACTGATATTTTTCTTGGATTACTCTCATCGAGAGGTGTAGGATTGATCTAGAGATCATCCGATTTTGATAAGTATTCGTGGAGATATGAATTTATTTGTGTGATGGGCAATTCGTCAAGGGTGGCCAACGACCAAACTGCCCCCACTTGTGCTCCACGTTTTAGTATAAATACAAGTGCCTAGCAAAGACACAACTCACTTGAGATCTCTTCTTCTCCACTCGTTTTTGGTTTTAGTGGAGTGAAGAATCCCTAAGTGGAAATGCTGTCTTAGAAGAGAGTTTTACACATGGAATGCCCTCGCTATTATGGAAGGAATGCTCTCACACTTAAACGGTGTTTTAGAAGAGTGTTCTACACATGAAATGCCCTCGCTGTTATGGAAGGAATGCTTTCACACCTAAACGGTGTCTTAGAAGAGTGCTCTACACATGAAATTCCCTCACTGTTATGGAAGGATTGCCCTCACACCTAAACGTTGTCGTAGAAGAGTGTTCTACACATGGAATGCCCTCGCTGTCATGGAAGGAAAAACCCTCATCCTACACGCAGTCATGAAAAGTATAGAAGGACTGCTCTCACAC
The DNA here is from genome assembly GCA_000404065.3 of Pinus taeda. Lineage (NCBI taxonomy): Eukaryota > Viridiplantae > Streptophyta > Pinopsida > Pinales > Pinaceae > Pinus > Pinus taeda. The sequence continues at coordinate 28,692 of APFE031637722.1, forward strand.
TTAAACGCTGAGATAAAGAAGCCACACCTTCAACTAAAGTCACACCTTCAACTATCTTTAACGCTGTTCTAAGTAAGGATGTTTTAACTGCTGTTTTGATTGAAACACAGTGATGAATGGTAGATCCAATCAATGTCTTAACGAAAGCCTATTGCTGTCACTCTAAAACTATCATAAAGGAGAAAACATTGGCATTGCTATGTGCTAGGCTACACGCCATAGCACTATAGCTAGCCACTTTGGTCTTATGATGAGTGTTGTAATGTTATAAATAACATTGTATATGACTACAAGATGCATAGTGCAGCATAGTGCACACAATAGCAGTGATACTAGACATAGTGATGGTGCAACATGGTGTAGCTCAGTGATGCTGAACATAGTGATGGTGCAACATGGTGTAGCTCAGTGATGCTAGACATAGTGATGTTGCAGCATGGTGTAGCTCAGTGATACTAGACATAGTGATGGTGCAACATGGTGTAGCTCAGTGATGCTAGACATAGGGATGGTGCAACGTGGTGTAGCTCAGTGATGCTGAACATAGTGATGGTGTAGCTTGGTGATGCTGGACATGGTATGATGGTGCAGCGTGGTGCAGCACAATGATGCTAAACATAGTGATGGTGCAACATGGTGTAGCTCAGTGATGCTAGACATAATGATGGTGCAGCATGGTGTAGCTCAGTGATACTAGACATAATGATGGTGCAGCATGGTGTAGCTCAGTGATACTAGACATAATGATGGTGCAGCATGGTGTAGCTCAGTGATACTAGACATAATGATGGTGCAGCATGGTGTAGCTCAGTGATACTAGACATAATGATGGTGCAGCATGGTGTAGCTCAGTGATACTAGACATAGTGATGGTGTAGCTCATTGATGTTGGACATAGTGATGGTGCAACATGGTGTAGCTCAGTGATGGTGCAACATGGTGTAGCTCAGTGATGCTGGACATAGTGATGGTGTAGCATGGTGTAGCTCAGTGATGTTGGGCATAGTGATGCTTCAGGATGGTGTAGCTCAATGATGCTGGACATAGTGATGGTGCAACATGGTGTAGCTCAATGATGCTGGACATTGTGATGATGCAGCATGGTGTAGCTCAGTGATGCTGGACATAGTGATGGTGCAGCATGGTGTAGCTCAAGGATGCTGAACATAGTGATGGTGTAGCTTAGTGATGCTGGACATGGTATGATGGTGCAACATGGTGCAACATAGTGATAGGCACAACATGGTGATGGAGTCACCTTGGAGAATCAGTTGAAGCAACATATCTTCAACTGAGTCCAGCTACCTCATGTATCATCTTCATGGAGATAATCTCTACTCTTATTATGACAAGTCAAAATGTTGACTTCTAATGTATATGCTCTTTCTCTTTCCGCTGAACTATTGAAGAACATATAAGAAGAATTGATCAAGGGTTTTCCCACATTGGGGTTTGTCCCTGGCTAGCGCCACATCTTGTGTCCTCTTGTCTTGGCTTGTCTTCTGCGATCTATATTTATGTTCTATTTGCAATTTACTTTAATGTCGATGTGATTGCTAATCTGGAAAAGATATTGAGCTCAGTGTTTTAAAAACCGGCCACAAAAACCGGTTACCGGTCTGACCGGCCGGTTAGCAAGGCCGCCGGTCAGAACCGGCCTAAAAACGCGGTCAGACCCCCTCTTTCGCCCAAAATTTGCCCTAACCGGTCCAAAACCGGCCGGTTTAAGACGGAACCGGCCGGTTTGTAGCAAACCG
>APFE031637722.1:46010-60225 GCA_000404065.3 Pinus taeda
CAACATGATACTACAGATGGAAGGCAATTTTTGATTCAATAATGTGCAAAACACACAAAAGGTACGTATTGCAACTTTATATTTGGAACCAAATCAGTTTGTATGGTATCAATGGCTTTGATCTCGCAAACAAATTATCACTTGGGCAACTTTTACGGAAGAAATGACAGCACATTATGAGGACACAAAAAGCAACACCTTTTTTAGCCAATTGATAAGTCTCAAACAAAAGGGTTCAATGATGGAGCACATTGAGGAGCTACAAAAATTGAACATAAGGGTAAAAAATATTCTAGAGGAGCATAGGATTGATGTGTTCATAGGGACTTTAACATGATGTTTGCCTTTAGGAACCTGATTCATTGGAGAGGACATTCAGGTTAGCAAGAAAAATGGAAAGCAAAATTATGGCAACCAGGAAGCCTACCACTCACAACTATAAAGATGGTAGTGTTGTTGCCTCTAGCCTTCCACAACCTATAAGGTTGACACCACAACAATTAGAAGAAAAAAGAGAAAAAGGGCTTTGTTACAGTTGCAATAGCAAATACAATAAAGGTCATAAGTTTTCTGAGAATAAATTATTCTACATAGAAGAGGAAGAAGAAAAGGAACAAGAAAGGTCAAAAGAAGAGGATATACTCTAGGAACAAAGCCTAGATAAAGAAGAAATGAATACAACCATATCTTGTAATACATTGGCTAGAATTACCACTCCTCAAACCATCAAGATAGAAGTACATATCAAGAACAAAAAGGTAATAGTGTTGATTGATTCAGGAAGTACCCACAATTTTATTCATTGTAAGATAGAAAAAGAATTGAATTACTTCCTATATCCAGCACCAGAGTGTCAAGTGATGTTTGCAAGTCGAGGAATGATAAATTGCTCTGGAAAGTGCCATAATATTAAGTTATCCATGGGAGAATATGTATTGAATAGCCTAATGCTTTCCATTCCAATGGAAGGTGTTGATGTTGTACTAGGAGTTCAATGGCTACAATCCTTGGGTACAATAGCTTTTAACTTTCAAGAAATTTTCATGAAATTTTATGCAGAAGGAAAGGAAATTGAATTAAGGGGCATTGCAGGGAAACCGGGAAAGATAATAAGCTCTAACCGTATGACACAACTTCTAAAAAAGGAACAATGAGGTGTAATTGCACAACTATGTTCACCAGATGTTTCCACATCGAAATCATCTATTTCTCCATATATCCAAAAAGTATTGGACAATCATTCCAAGGTATTTGAGACTTCCAAAGGTCTCCCTCCTATTCATGATCACGATCATGCTATTCATTTGATTCCAGGAAGTGTTCCTCCAAACATCAGGTCATACAGATATCCCTATTCCCAAAAGAGTGAAGTTGAACATATGGTTACAGAAATGCTAGAGGCTGGTATAATTCAACCTAGCCAAAGTTCTTTCGCTGCTTTAGTAGTATTGGTGCACAAGAAGGATGGATCATGGCGCATGTGTCTGGATTATAGGGAGCTCAACAATATCACTATTAAAGATAAGTTTACCATTCCTATCATTGACAAATTATTGGATGAATTTCATGGATCAATTTACTTCACCAAGTTGGATCTTCGTTCAGCAAATCATCAAATCAGAATGAAGACTGAAGACATTCCAAAAACAACATTTAGAACTCATGAGAGTCACTATGAATTTTTGGTCATGCCTTTTTGGCCTTATCAATGCACCTTCTACATTTCAGGGTTTAATGAATTCCATTTTCAAACCCTTCCTTAGAAAATTTGTGTTAGTATTTTTTGATGATATACTAATCTACAGCAAGTCTTGGAAGGATCATGTCGAACATGTTGACAGGGTGTTACAACTATTGGAGGAGAAACAATTATATGCAAAAAGTTCCAAATGTTTCTTTGGAGTACAAGAGGTGGAATATTTTGGTCATATTATATCTCATGAAGGAGTTAAGGTAGACCCTAGCAAAATTAAAGCCATTAAGGAATGGAAAATCTCCACATCCATAAAGCATTTGTGAGTATTTCTTGGGTTGACAGGGTATTATCGCAAGTTCGTTAAGAATTATGGGAAAATAGTAGCACCTCTAACAACATTATTGAAGAAATATGCATTTTCATGGACTCCGGAAGTAACAAAGGCCTTCGAACATCTTAAAGAGGCAATGTGCCAAGCACCGGTCTTAGCTACACTAGACTTCACAAAAACCTTTTTTGTGGAATGTGATGCTTGAGGAAATGGAATTGGTGCTATTTTAATGCAAGATGAAAGACCCATTTCTTTTAAAAGTCGTCCAATCAAGGGAAAGTATTTACACAAAGCTATTTATGAGAAGGAAATGTTGGCAATACTACATGCACTTAAGAAATGGTGACCCTACTTAATGGGAAGGAACTTCAAGGTAAAAATGGATCATGATAGCCTTAAATAATTTTTAGAACAAAGATTATCCTCTGAAGAACAACAAAATTGGGTCACAAAGATGTCGGGTTATGACTTTGAAATCATCTACAAAAAAGGGAAGAAAAATGTTGTGGCAAATGCACTCTCAAGAAAGTGTGGGCACTTATTCGAAAGTTACAACAAGATTCCAGTACATTTGATACATTTAGCTGGAAAAATGATTTGTTATCGTACAAAGATCCCTTATACCTTTGTAATAATTCCCAACTCAAACAAAACATTCTTATGGAATTGCACACTTTGCCCTTAGGAGGGCATTCAGGATTTTTAAAAACTTACCACAGGGTTAAGAAGGAATTTTTTTGGGTTGGCCTTAAATCAGATATTCAAAATTTTGTGGTAGAATGTTTGGTTTGCCAACAAAATAAAGCTGAAACAATTAAGACACCAGGTCTATTACAACCTTTATCCATTCCAAGCCAACATTGGGAGGAGGTTTCAATGGATTTTATCATGGGTTTACCCAAGTCTGAGGGAAAGAGTGTCATCATGGTGGTAGTTGACAGAATTACCAAGTATGCACACTTTTTTGCATTATCACATCCATTTAAAGCTAGTACCAATTCAAAAGCTACATGGAAACCCAAAGATTATTGTAAGTGACAGAGATCATTTTTACTGGAAATTTTTGGACAAAATTATTTTCTTGTCTTGGTACTTAGTTAGTTCATAGCTCATCTTATCATCCTCAATTTGATTAGCAAATTGAGATAGTAAACAAATGTTCGAAAGGATATCTTCGTTTCTTTGTATCTGATAAATAGACACAATGGGTCAAATGGTTGCCTCTGCATAAATGGTGGCATATCACTTCCTTCCATACTGCAACAAAAATGACCCCATTTATGGCACTTTATGGATATCATCCACCATCAATCACATCATTTAAGAGAAAATTATAAGGTTCAAGCAGTGGAACATCACATCAAGCATCAACAACAATTTCTCCAACTCTTAAAGGATAACCTTGTGTTGGCACACAATAGAATGAAACAACAAGCAGATGAACATTGTAGCGAAAGAAGTTTTGATGTAGGTGACTAGGTATTCCTACAGCTACAACCATATAAACAAATGTCCCTCAAGCAAGCTAATAATTATAATAAATTATCACCAAAGTATTATGGTCCGTACAAGGTGTTGCAAAAGATTGGTACTATGGAATACAAATTGGAGCTTTCTGAAGCTTTCTCAAGTGCACCCAATTTTCCATGTTTCATGTTTAAAGAAGGTTCTAGATGAAAAGCTCCTAGTTCAAACAATATTGCCAGAACTTGACGAGGAAGGAAAAATTATATTGGAACCGAATGCAGCCATAGAAACAAAAACTCGACAGCTACGAAATCGATCCATTTCAGATTATCTCATCAAGTGGATGAACTTATCCGCTGAAGATTCCACATGGGAGGATGAGAATTTTATACAGAAGCATCCAGAACTACTCAAGCATTGAGGACAACACTTTTTTGAAGGAGAGGGGCATGTTAGGTCCCTAAAATACTAATGATGCCCCCATTACTATTGTAGTTGTATCCCTTATTAATATTGTTGTGCCCCTATAGTCCCCATATTGTTATTATTGTGCCCCATAGAATCCCTCTATTGTTATTTTTGTGCCTTTATATTATTATTGTTAGGTCGGCTTGCTTATATTGTGACTCCTTAGACTCCTATATATAGAAAGGAGGTTTTTTCATTTGAATCATCCAAGAATTGTTCATTTATGTAATGTAAAGGAGGTTTCCCCCTGGAAGAGGCTAAATTCTAAGGCATTGGTCTATCTTTTCTATCTTTATGTGAGTTGGTTTCATAACATTCTACTATAGAAGAAAAGAGTAAAGTGATCCTCTTAAGAGAGAGGTAATAGCACCACACAAGTAGAGACACACAAAAACAAGAACAATCCGTCTAACATCCAGTGGAGTATTCCACAAAATATGTGACAATAATTACAACCAATCAAAGAGAAATATATGTCTAGTATATTGTCGAATAGTCCACAAGGATGGGACAATAATAACAACCATTATAGCACATTCTCAATAATATAAGTACAAAAATAACCAAAATAGTTCAAATACTTTAGCACAGATGAAAGTAAACATGAAATTCAAACATCTGCAAAATATTCTTACAAATATTCATAATCCATGCATGAAGAACATGTTGGCCTTGAAGGCTTTTGCCATTAAGTAAAAATTCCAAGACACATGTATACAATGAATACCACTAGCTCCAATAGTGAGCATTGGAGCCACTCCTTTCTTCCAAAAAGAACTAGTATGTCTCTCTTTTGGCTTGTGGAAGGAGCCAAGGTGAAAAGTACTTCTCTCATACAATTAGGGTGTATATATAACCAAGACATGATGCTTGACCTTCCTTGTGACTCTTTCACTACCCTCATGATTGTTTCACTTCCTATGAATTTTAGAATTTCCATGAATCTTCATATTCTGAATGTGTCCTTTCGATTTGCAATTTACAATACATTTTCAATAGGTAATTACATAATCAGCAATAATGATGTGGCATATGATGACTTGTGATAGGACATGACATGAAACTGATGGCATGGACTGCATGATGATGTGACAATGCCAAGATGTTCTTCTTGTTGCTTCTTTCTTTGAGTCTTCTTGAAAATATGGTACATGTTCTTCTTCTTCCTTCTCCTTATGACTTGAAGATGAGTCTTCCATGTGATCTTGATCTTCATCTTCTATTAAATTCTGGTGTTCCTTCATCTTCTTGCCTAGTGATCATCTTACCTCTTCAACTCCATAAGTGTCTTCTATCATGTCCTCCTTCTCCATCTCCTTATTCATCATCTTACCATAGAATGATAGATTACTTGCATTTGTAGTCCACTCGTGACAAGATGCCATTAGTTTGATAAAACCCTAGTCTAAGATGGTCCACATTGATTCACTGACTCAACTAGAACTAGGTGGTATTCTAGGAAAGAGGCTCAGTATTTGTGTAATTTCATAGCTCAGGAAGTTAGCGGTAAAGATTGAGCCTTGATAATGCAAAATGCACAATTCAGGCTAGACTAAGGAAGAATATTGCAGAGTTTGGTAGCTCAGTGAGCCAGGGTGAGGGGTTGGGCACTATTTTAGTGAATTGTGAAGTTATGTGAGGAAAAGTAGATCTAGTGATTATAGACTTGCACATATCAAGAGCTCAAGGGTTGGGCTTAAGGTCTTGGAATGCGCAATGCATAGTTCAAGCCTAGATGGAGGGCATGATTGTGTATTTTTGGAGGCCAAGGCTTGGGTATGAGCACTGAAATTATGAAATGCATAGTATTAGAAGGACAGGAGGCCAAATTATTGTGAATTTTCATATTTTATGAGCTCAAGACCGAGGCTTGGGGATTGAGACTATGCAATGCGTAGTGTTGGCTTGGCTAGAGAGAAATATTGTGCAGTTTTGGGACTAACGGGTTAGGCTTAAGCACTGAGGTTGCAAAATGCATGGTTATGGGAGGAAGAGACTATGCATTGAACAGTGCTAAGAGACAAGGTTATTGCTTTAGGTTTGAGGCTGTGCAATGCACAGTTCAAGAGGGTTGGATGAGGCTAGGTTGCTAGGATCTTTTCAAAATTTGTCTAAGCTTTGGGATCAAAGAGTCTATTGTGAACAATGATATGAATTCACTGTGATCACACAGTCGAAACACTTTGACGAAACAACACCATAGATCATCCCAAACATGTTAAGAACATTATTCCCTTAATGCAACAACTTTGTGACTACTTTACAAAAAGTGCGACACTAATCATACACTTTGCGACGACCGTGACAACACTTGTGCAACAATGCTTAGAACTTTGAAAATGAGTCGAATGTTATTTACATCATTAAACCAACTCATTCACACAAATATAACCCCTTGAAACCACCAGAACAAGCCTACATAGATGGTGCAAGAACTAACTTGCAAAAAGATGTCAATTACTAAAGTGTGAATGAGTCTTGTGATATATGAACAACAATGAAAGTAACACATGTTAGAGGAAAGATAACATAAAAACAAGATTAATTAAAGTGAAATCAAGTGAAACAGACAACCGAAAATGTGAAAATGACACTCATGAAAACAAAGGTGCGTAGGAGCATAAATTTGCAAAATGTTAGGTGTGGAGCCCCATTATCTTCTTTATGTAGAGGTATCACCACATTGGACTCCCATTCATAATGTGGCCACAAATCTGCCCATAAAAATGTACATTGCAAGGGGGGTACGAAGGGGTGGCTGCGATCTTTGGGAACCCCTCCCTAGCAGGGGATCAGGGGCAGTGCCCCTGAAGCTAAAAATAGATGTAAATTTTCCTTGTAAAATGTTTTAATTTCATAATCAATCTGGACCATTCATTAGGCAGAGATCTGATAGTAGAAGTTATGTTTAATTTAGGGTTTTTTGCCCTAGAAGGAAACCCCTCACTAAATATGAGGTAATTGTATTGTGTCTATGTAGATCTATATTCTGAGCGAGAAAGAGAGAGGAGATTCTGTGAGAGCGAAGAGGGAATTACAGTGGATCTACTGTAGGTTGTATATCCCTAGTTTGCTAGATAATATAAAAGGAAGGATTGGTTATTTCTCCGTGGACTTATCCCAAATTGGGTAAACCACATTTATCTATGTCCCTCTTGCTTTAAGTGTTTTCTGTGTTTATATTTCTACAATATTTGATGTGTTCCATTGCTCTGTAATATATAATTTTCTAACAATTGGTATCATAATCGAAGGTCTACTTAGATGATAAATTCACAGGAGAGAAGGGTTCTTAGCTCGAGTGGGAGCAATGGCGGAAGATGGTAGGTTTAGGGCCAAAAAATTTAACGGCCAAAATTACCAGATGTGGAAGATGCAGATGGAAGATTATCTATATCAGAAATATATGTACCTACCATTGAGCAAAAAGGCAAACAAGACGACGAGTATGACAGACACAAAATGGGATATTCTCAACAAAGAGGCACTTGGAACAATACGATTCTATCTAGAAGCGTTGGTAGCTTTATTATTTCAAAGGAAATGACAACAGAGGGTTTAATGTTGGAATTAGCCAAACTATATGAAAAACCCTTGGCCTTAACTAAGGTATTTCTTATGAAGAATTTATTTAATATGAAGATGTCAGAAGGTGGATTTGTTGTTGATCATTTGAATGAATTTAACACAGTTACCAGCCAGTTAAGTTCTGTAGGGGTAACTTTTGATGATGAAGTTAGGGCTCTTTTATTTCTGTGCTCATTGCCAGAAAGTTTGAATGGTCTATTTATGGCCATTAGTAACTATGTCTCTCTAGTACTTTAAATTTTGATGATGTTGTCAATGCAATCCTTAGTGAAAAAATGTGGTAAACAAGCTCTGAGTGAGACATCAGGTAATGCTTTGACAACAAAGACTAGGGGAAGAAAAATGGAAAGAGCTCAAGATATCGCAGTAAGTGAAGGAAAGGCATATCCAAGTCCAGACCAGGGATAGTGTGCTAGAAATGTGGGAAGAATGGACACCTGAAGAAAGACTGCAAGTCTCGGAAGGGAAAAGAAGGATATACACAGCAATAAAACAATCATGAAGCGAATGTGACAGGTGAAGTGTTGCAAGATGCTTTGATTATTTCATTAGAAAGTATTATTGATGTCTGGGTGGTAGATTCATGTGCCTCAAAACAGCAGAGTGGAAATCAATGGTTTTTAAAGGAGGTAAGGCATGTTCCAGATCTGAAGAAAAATCTAATTTCAATAGGGCAGTTGGGAGGTGAAGGGTGTGTCACTACTTCTATAGATAAAACCTAGAAGGTCACTAAAGGAGCCCTGATAATAGCAAAAGGAGAAAAGGTTGGTACATTGTATTTATGCAATGGTATTTATAATTTTGTTAATGATTTAATCTCTATAGGAGAAGATATGGCATTGTGGCATCATAGGATTGGGCACATGAGTGAGAAGGGGATGCAGATTCTTCACTCAAGAAATTTGTTGCCCGGTTTGAAGCATGTTGATTTAAAATTCTGTGAGAATTGTATTTATGGAAAATAGAAGGGAATCACATTCCTGAGAGTTGGGAAAGAAAAGAAGAGAGAAAAGTTAGAGCTTGTGCATACAGATGTATGGGGACTTGCTCAGGTATCATCTCTGAATGGATCTTGTTATTATGTTACTTTTATTGATGATGCAACCAAAAAAACCTAGATTTATTGTATTCAAAATAAATCTGAGGTATTTGATACTTTCAAGAAATGGAAAGATTTGGTTGAAAATGAGACAGGAAAAAGGTTAAAGTGTCTCAAATCAGACAATGGAGGTGAATATTGCAGCAAAGAGTTTAATAGGTGTTGTTCAAAGAATGGAATTCATAGAGAGAAGATAGTTCCAGGAACACCACAAGAAAATGGTGTGTCAGAAAGGATGAACGGGACAATCATGGAGCGTGCAAGGTGCATGAGATTTTATGTAGGATTTCCTTTACAATTTTGGGTAGACGTTGTAGATTTTATTTTTTATCTAATAAATAGAGGGCCTTCAAGTTCTTTGGATGGTGGTGTTCCAGAGGAGGCATGGACAGGTAAAAAGGTAAACCACTAATTTTTAAATACTTTTGGTTGTCAATCCTTTGTCCACATTAATAAAGAAAATAGAACAAAGCTTGAGGAAAAAACAAAGAAATGTACCTTTATTGGATATGGTGTTAATGATTTTGGTTATCGCTTTTATGATTGTGAAAAATACAAATTCATTAGGAGAAGAGATGTCATATTCAATGAAAATGTTTTGTATAAGGATCAGATGCAGGAAAAGAAATAGGAAAAACAAAATAGAGAATACACAGTGCTTGATGAGATCACAAAAAAAGTGAAGGTGCCTAAAAATCATAATGATCAACAACAAAAACAACAACAACAACCACAATAGCAACAAGCACCTCAAATGTTTGAAATTGGTGTTAGAAGATCTACCAGGATAAGTAGACCCCTCGAATGATACTTGCCTTCATTATATTATGTGTTGTTGACTAATGTTGGTGAACTAGAATGTTATGAAGAAGCAGTGCAGGTAGAAACCAAGAAGAAGTGGGAGCAATCCATGAAAGAAGAGATGGACACCTTAGCACATAACCAGATTTGGTGCTTAGTTAGTTTACCTGCAAGTAAAACAACATTGCAGAATAAATGAGTTTACAGGTTGAAGGAAGAGGTTAAAGGTAGGAAATGGTATAAACCTAGACTTTTGCTGAAGGGTTTTGCACAGAAAAAGGGCATATACTTTGATGAGATATTTTCTCTTGTTGTTAAAATGACTTCAATGAGAACTATTTTAAGTCTAGTAGCAGATGAAGATTTTCCTCTTGAGTATTTAGATGTAAAGACAACCTTTCTCCATGGAGATTTGGAAGAAGAGATATATATGTAGCAACCATAAGAATATGAGGTAAAAGAGAAGGAGAAACTAGTGTAGGTTTTTAGAAGAGCTTGTATGGCTTAAAACAGGCTCCAAGGCAGTGGTATTTAAAATTTGACAGGTTTATGCCTAAACATGGTTATACTAGATGTCACTCTCATCATTCTATTTATCTCAAAAGGCAAAATGATGGCAACTATATTGTATTGTTATTGTATTTAGATGACATGCTTGTTGCAGGTTCTGACATGCAGGAAATAAATGTGCTCAAAAGAAAATTGGCAAATTCATTTGCAATGAAGGATTTGGGTGCTAAACAAATCCTTGGTATTAGAATAACTAGAGACAGGAAGAATCACAAATTTAATGTTGTCTCAGACTGAGTACATACAAAAGTTGTTGAAAATGTTTAATATGCAAAATGAAAAACCAGTTATTATACCTTTGGCTAGCCATTTCAAACTAAGTAAGGAAATGTGTCCAAGACTCAAGAAGAAATGGATTATATGTCTAAAGTTCCATATGCATCAACAGTTGGATGCTTAATGTATGCAATGGTCTACACAAGGCCTGATATTGCACATGCAGTGGGAGTTGTAAGCAGGTACATGAACAATCCAGGAAAAGAACATTGGATGGCAGTGAAGTGGATTCTCAGGTATTTGAGAGATACCAAAAATCAAGCATTATGCTTTGGTGGTTCAAACAGTGCTCTACAGGGATATGTTGATGCAGATATGGTGGGTGATAAAGATAACAGGAGGAGCACCATAGGGTATGTGTTTACTATAGGTGGAACAACTGTTAGTTGGGTCTCAAAACTGCAAAGTTTTGTTGCACTCTCAGCAATGGAAGCAGAATATGTTTCTGCTACAGAGGCTAGTAAAGAAATGATTTGGTTACAAAGGTTTCTGGATGAATTGGGTAAGAAGCAGGAGTTGGGCAGGTTATACAGTGACAACCAGAGTGCCATACATCTTGTAAAGAACTCTGTATTTAATTCCAAGACTAAACATATATAGCTCAAGTACCATTTCATATGGTCAGCATTGGAAGATGGATGTTGAAGCTGGAAAGGATACACACTAGCCAGTATCCTATAGATATGTTAAAAAAATATGTAACCAGGGAGAAAATAAGATTCTTCTCAGTTTCAATTGGTCTTCAAGTGTGATAAAGAATATGAGAAACATCTAGGTCCAAAGTGGAGTCATTGTCCAACAAATGAAGCAACGGTCGAGTTTCTATAATCAGTCTCCAAGTGGAATATTGTTAGGTGTGGAGCCTGATTATCTTCTTTATTTAGAGGTACTGCCACATTGGACCCCAGTTCATAATGTGGCAGCAACATCACCTGTAAAATGTACGCTACAAGGGGGGTCCACAGGCGACGACTGCGATCTTTGGGGAGCCCCCCCCTAGCGGGGGATTCGGGGCAACACCCCCGAAGCTAAAAGTAGATGTAAAATTGACTTGTAAAATGTTGTAATTTCGTAGTCAATCTTGGTCATTGATTAGGCGAAGATCTGACGGTAGAAGTTATTGTAGAATTGAGACTTCTGTGATTTGTCATAATTATAAAGAGAGCTTCTGCGTAAATCACATAAGAAAGATTTCTGCCAACGCGTTTCGAACCAACCAATGTGGTTCATCATCAGGACAAGTTGAAAATACAGATCTAGCTCAGCGTTATAAATAGTCCAGGCAGAGACTCCAACAGCTAAAAAACTCTAACGGCTACTTAATCATCAAGAACCAGTCAAATTCCTTCTAATTAAATTAATACTAAAATATTATTATATTCAGCGCTAGGTTAATCTGCATAATAATCCTTTATTTAATTTCAGATATATATTAAAAATTAATTCATCTAACCTAATATATTGTATAGGCCCTATTAGTTAAGATTGTTATCCTAATTATAAATTAATTTATAAAATAGTAATGCATTATATGTTATATGTGTATATATAATCAATACTATAAAAATAATTAGATAATTAATTATATTAATATATAAATTCCTAATAAAAACTACGGGGTTATATGTATTTGATATTAATAGTTAATTATGTAATCATAGATTTAATTTGGTATTACTATATAAATTAATTAACTGAAAAATAATAATATTTAATTAAATTGTATTATATAAATTTAAATTTTATTGAAAAATAATAATATTATTATTAATTAATTAATATATTTAAATTAGTCAATAAAAAACCCTAAATATTAATATTATTAAATTAATTAATATATTTAAATTATTCAATAAAAGCCCTAAATAGAAACTACGAGGGGTTATATGTTAATTATTACCGAAAATAATAATATTATTAATTAATTAATATATTTAAATTAGTCAATAAAAGCCCTAAATATCCATACTATGCTATGGTTATATTAATTAATCTAATATTAAATGAGATTAAAAATGAAATGAGGAGGGAGATATTTCCTATAAATATAGGAGCTCTAAATTAATTGTTATGCTATTTGCTTTAAATATAAGTAATAATTAATGAATAATTTAAGCTCAATTTTAATAAAAATGAGATACTGCTACAAGAGGAGGATAATCCTCCAAAGAACAATGCTTCCATCGATAAGCGAAAACCAGACTCTCAAGAACAAAAACACACCCACCCTAAGAAGGAACCTGGAAGAACCGAGGGGGGGGAAGAAAACTTAAGAAGACAACGCAGGGATCCAGTTTCTACTAACCTTCCACCCATCATCTCTATTGAGATTGATGGGTCTACGCTCAATTTCGATAGCTTCCCTTAACTTGCGATGATGAAACCGGTCCACCCTGGCAATGACTTTGGCATCTTCAATGCAGACATGATGCTTAGTTTTGTCCACATGCTCTGCTAGAGCTGAGGACTTTATTCTACCGTGCCTCAGGTCCGCTGCATGCTCACCAATTCTCTGCTGGATGGAGCGCCCTGTTTCACCTATATAAGGGGTCCCACACGAGCAAGGAATCAAATAGACCCCTTTCATGTCTTTGGGGTCGACAGGATCCTTTACTGACCTCAGGGAGTTACGAATGGTTCTGAGAGGCCTGAAGGTTGAGGGGATATCAAACCTCCTAAGGATCCGAGCAATCCGATCAGTGGTCCCTTGGATATAAGGCATATGGACACCTGGATGGCGCTCCCTAGGCTCTTTTTTGCTAAACGCATTTTTGGAGGCAGCAAGGAAAGCCTTCTGACCCAGGTGTCTGCTATATCCATTCTCCACAAAGACATCGAGGAGGTGGTTCCTCTCCCTAACCAGGTTTTCTTTATCCGAAATCCTGAGGGCCCGCGTAGCCAAGGTGTTGAGAACACCCATCTTCTGAGCAGGGAAATGATGGGAATTAGCGTGAAGATACTGCTCAGTGTGGGTCTTCTTACGGTACACCGCGTGGGAGAGAGAGCCGTCCAACTTCCTGGAAATAAGAATATCTAGGAAAGGGAGGCTACCATTAGTCTCCTTTTCCATGGTGAACCTTATGGCAGAGCACTGGCCGTTGAGGTGATCCAGGAAACGAACCAGCTCCTCATGGCCATGGGGCCAGATGACATTGGTGTCATCTACAAATCTTTTCCATAGTTTAGGAAGGAGACGGGCCGAGGCTAGAGCCTTGGCTTCGAAATCTTCCATAAAAAGATTTGCCACGATCGGGGAGAGGGGGGAACCCATGGCAACGCCACAGGTTTGTTCATAGAACTCCCCTTCAAAACTGAAGAATGTGGAAGTGAGACATACCTCAACCAGGTGTGCGGTGTCCGGATCTGTTAGGCGATGTATCACTTCCATGGCATCTCTAATGGGAATGCACGTGAACAAGGAGACAACATCAAAGCTGAAAAGAATGTCCTCAGGGTCTAGCCGAATGTCCTTGAGAACCGAGATGTAGGACGCAGAGTCCTTAACGAAGGACTCAGTACGACCCACAAGAGGTTTCAGCTTAAGAGCCAGGAACTTGGCTAGAAGGTAGGTTGGACCCCCGATGGTGTTGACAATAGGCCTCAGAGGGACCCCCTCCTTGTGAATTTTAGGCACCCCATAAATTCTAGGAGCGATGGGGTTGCTCTCAATGAGCTTACGGGATAGAGCCCCCACTGAGCTGCTCGACTTGATAGCAAGAGCCACAGCCTTGGAGATTTTCTTCAGAGGGTTTTTGGACAATTTCTTGTAACTGCCACTGCTGCGAAGATGATCCAACATCTTGCTCCGGTAATCCTCTTTGTTGAGGATGACCGTCGCCCCTCCTTTGTCCGCCTTAAGGACCACAATATCCTCATTCTGGTTTAAGGACTTTAAGGCAGCTATCTCCTCTTTGCCGAG
>APFE031637722.1:62185-85353 GCA_000404065.3 Pinus taeda
AAAAACTCTAACGGCTACTTAATCACTCAAGAACCCCAGTCAAACATCCTCTAATTAAATTAATACTAAAATATTATTATATTCAGCGCTAGGTTAATCTGGTATAAATAATCCATTTATTTAATTTCAGATATATATGTTAAAATTAATTCATCTAACCTAAATATATATGTATAGGGCCCTATTAGTTAAGATTGTTATCCTAATTGTGATTAATTTATTAAAATAGTAATGCATTATATGGTTATATGTGTCAAATAATAATATATATAATCAATACTATAAAAATAATTAGATAATTAATTTATATTAATATATAAATGTCCTAAATAGAAACTACGAGGGGTTATATGTATTGATATTAATAGTTAAATTATGGTAATCATAGATTAATTTGGTATTATATATAAATTAATTTTAACTGAAAATAATAATATTATTAATTAATTTGGTATTATATATAATTTAATTTTTATTGAAAATAATAATATTATTATTATTAATTGTCAATAAAGCCGTAAATATTATAATTATAATTAATTAATATATTTAAATTATTCAATAAAAGCCCTAAATAGAAACTACGAGGGGTTATATGTTAATTATTACCGAAAATAATAATATTATTAATTAATTAATATATTTAAATTAGTCAATAAAAGCCCTAAATATCCATACTATGCTATGGTTATATTAATTAATCTAATATTAAATGAGATTAAAAATGTAATGAGGAGGGAGATATTTCCTATAAATATAGGAGCTCTAAATTAATTGTTATGCTATTTGCTTTAAATATAAGTAATAATTAATGAATAATTTAAGCTCAATTTTAATAAAAATGAGATACTGCTACAAGAGGAGGATAATCCTCCAAAGAACAATGCTTCCATCGATAGGCGAAAACCAGACTCACAAGAACAAAAACACACCCACCCTAAGAAGGAACCTGGAAGAACCGAGGGGGGGGAAAGAAAACTTAAGAAGACAACGCAGGGATCCAATTTCTACTAACCTTCCACCCATCATCTCTATTGAGATTGATGGGTCTACGCTCAATTTCGATAGCTTCCCTTAACTTGCGATGATGAAACCGGTCCACCCTGGCAATGACTTTGGCATCTTCAATGCAGACATGATGCTTAGTTTTGTCCACATGCTCTGCTAGAGCTGAGGACTTTATTCTACCGTGCCTCAGGTCCGCTGCATGCTCACCAATTCTCTGCTGGATGGAGCGCCCTGCTTCACCTATATAAGGGGTCCCACACGAGCAAGGAATCAAATAGACCCCTTTCATGTCTTTGGGGTCGACAGGATCCTTTACTGATCTCAGGGAGTTACGAATGGTTCTGAGAGGCCTGAAGGTTGAGGGGATATCAAACCTCCTAAGGATCCGAGCAATCCGATCAGTGGTCCCTTGGATATAAGGCATATGGACACCTGGATGGCGCTCCCTAGGCTCTTTTTTGCTAAACGCATTTTTGGAGGCAGCAAGGAAAGCCTTGATGAGTGATCGGGGTACGCACTTCCTCAATAAAATGATCAACGCGTTGATGGAAGAGTTCTAGGTGTATCATCAGAAGACTACACCATATCATCCTCAAGCTAATGGAACAATTTATGCTTTCAATAAGATCTTGGAGAATGCGCTGACAAATATTTGCAACACACATCGGAATGATTGGGACGTATGTGTACCAGCAATGTTGTGGGCTTACAGGACTACTTGCAAAATGTTAACAAGTCAAACACCTTTTTGGTTGGTCTACGGTGTAGAAGTTGTGATGCCTATGGAATATATTGTGCCAGGTCTCCACATAACAGCTTTCACAAGAATGGCGGACCGTGGAGCCTTGGAAGAATGGCTCGCGTAGCTAATGGAGCTCGAAGAAGACAGGTTTTTGGCTAGATTCCTTCAGCAGGGCCATAAGGAACGTGAAAAAGCTTGACATGATCAGTACATCAAGTTGTGCAAATTCAAGGTAAATGATTTGGTATTATTACATGATAGTAAGTTCACTAAATTTCTAAGAAAGTTTCAGATGTACTGGCTGGGGCCAAATGTCATCAAAAAAGTCACAGATGGGGGCGAGGTTCATCTCTACAAGTTGAACGGAGAACCTTTCACGGGAAAAGTAAATGGAAGCCGATTGAAGCCATATACAGGAGATACGGTCAATAACTATATGATGATAGGACAATCTTAACGTCCCAGGCAGCTGCAAGGGAGCATGGGACTATAAACTACACTGCCCCATTTTGGGGACTACGTGACAGAAGGGTTGTGGGAAAAAGGGTGATGTCATAGTACCAGAAGCCACATGAAGGGAGCTGCACTATGGAGGGAGATATCGCACAGCATAGCCAGGAGACAGTTAAGAGGAGTGGGTGGGCAGAATTTAAGGCTGAAATATTTGGAGATCTATCGCCAAATCAACATTAATGGACAGATTTTTGTGGGAAACGCTGGATTTGAATTCAAATTCTCCTATCAATTACACGTGCCAGTCCAACAAAGAACACTTTGCACCGTTAGGCTTTTTGAATTGTGTTTTCCATCGCTTATGAATCATGAGTTCTTTGAAGATTTTGTCGCAAGCCCCGCATTCGATAATCTGCCTGAGTCATCCATAAAATTCATTTGCGACATCATGTTAGGACCAGGCCCCCCTGAGACTGCAAGCACTGGAGGAACTATTGCCTTCAAAGGAGCTGCTCTAGAGGTTGTGAGCATGGAGGCTTTTGATCCTGTGCCTACAATGCCAAGGTTGCCTAGGACGAAGTCTACACCTGTGTTAGAGACCCAAAAGTCGAATAAAGACAAGCAGAAAAGGCTGGTGCTAGTGCGTGAGTTGCCTAGGAAGAATTCTATTGCGTAGACACAGAAGAAGGACAAACAGCCTCAGAAGGTTGTATATTTGGAGGCTGAAGAGGGCGCTGAAGATATAGATGATGAGGGCATGGAGCCCATCACCAAGTTGCTGGAATATATTCCTCTGCCTAAACAGAAGGTGAAGGTCAACAAGGACCCAGACTCGTTGAAATTTGTCATTCACACGCCCTTATTGGCTAAGAAGATAACCTTTGATGGTCTGCGCTTGGCGCAGATCCCTTTGTTAAATATGGAAGATTGGGACCTGGCTGACCATGAGAGGTTCCCCCACCTCGTGATTGAAAATTATATGAGGCGCGTGTACTACAAATACTCAAGTGTCACCAAATTGGAGACAGTTGAGTGGATCTGCAGAGTGCAGCAATCCAGGTTATTGAACCTACTGTGGGTGCCCCACTACCACCGCTTTAACATTAACACCACCTGTAAATGGCGACTATTTACTCTGGTGCACGATGGGTGCTTATGGCTTGGTGCGCCTATCCACATCACAGATATGCTCATCCATAGGATCACACACCTACTGCATGAGGGTTTGAATCCGACCAAGGAGTTTGGCAGAAAGGCGAGTGAGAGAGACTTAGCAGAGAAGATGAAAAAGAAATTTGAGCTTGTCAAGACGCTGCGTGGCTATTCCATAACATCCATAAATGATCCCTTGGTGATGATTGCCACCCAAACACTGTCTGACAAGGTTATGAGGAAGTGTTGCGCAGATGAGATTCTGGTGCTTGGTATCTCGTTAGCTGCATAATGCATGGAGAGTGTGCAGTTTAACGGGTCGCATTACTTATGCAGTGAATTCCTTGCGAATTGTCGCAAGGCCCAAGATGAGAGCAGTCCCTTCCACTACGCGTGGTTGTTGCTCTTCATTGTGCTTGTTGCTTGGCAACTGCCGGAGGAGAGTCAGTTTCCTCCATTGAAGGTAGGATTACCAGAGTTTGCATAGTTTTCCTCCCTCTGGGCCACAAAGGACCCTCCCTGGGTCACTGAAACAAAGATTTTCTGGGTATTGATGGGGTCGAGCTTCCGTATGGCCATCAACCTGTGCCCAAGGTTGCCCCCAACCTTGTATGAATAGTTGTCTGAATATGTTGCATTCCAGGAATATTTCCACCACATCTACATTTAGGTGCGGAAGGACCATCAGTAGAAGTGGTTTGATCTACCTTATCTAGTTACCGATGATGCCATACACGAAGTAATCAAGCACTGGCTAGCAGATTGGTACACTCTGTCTGACTTGGCCGCAGGTACCAGCAAAGGCACAGGGAGCTCAATGGAGAAGAAGCGAAAGGATGTAGCGAAACAGGCGACACAAAAGTTGGCTTCACAACGAATGGAGGTCGAAGAGAAGGCTTGAATCGAAAAGGGCTGCACTGCAAAGGAGCAGGCTGAACAGGAACAATGTGACTTCAAGCATAGAGGTAAATACCCTTCGCCCGAAACCAAGGAGGAAGAGAAGTGAGCGCAGGGCGGTGGAAACGATGAGGCGAAGAGCACCCCATTTCAGATAAGGAAGCACAGAGAACAGAACAGAGGGCGATCTCAATGGGATTGGGGACAAAGTGCACGACACTGCAACCGAGTTGTTGCAGCAATTTGAGAAACAATACATGTAGTGGTTGGGAAATGTTCAGAAGGATTTGTGCGCGCTGTAGATCCAAACTAGTAGAATACAGGTGGGCACAGGACAAGTAAGCGCCACATAGATGAGCCTGGCACTAGGGACAAGTCAGGCTGCAGAATTGGTAAGGACAGTTTCTCTACCAGAAGGGTCCCTGAGCGTAGAATCGGTCGATGACAAGATCATCAGAAGCCACTTGAAGAATATTGGCCTCAATATTGCAGCGCTCCGTAACGAGTTTCTTCACGGGCTATAGACAGGAGTGACAACGAAACTGAGAGCTCGAGAGCAATGCACTCTTACCTTAATAAGTGAGTACCGGGTGAATAATGAGAAAATGTTCATCGAGAATACGCAGGCCCTTGAAGAAAGGGATATAATCTAGGAACAGAGCACCCAGTTGATGGCCGTGGTTACAGAGGCATGGAGAACAGTGTCGGAGTTGCACATACCTGAGGACACAAAACCAGAGGTCAAGATCCGGAAACTCGCTGCGGGCTTCTGCGATGCAAAGGCAGAGGTGGCAAGAGTTCAATTTGACCTCAATATGAAAATCACAGAGTTGCAACTCAAGTCATAGTCTTCGACTCCGCCCAAGGTTAGGGAACAACGTGAAGCCCCCATTAAGGAAGGGATGGTTACAGTGGATGCTGCAGTCGTGGACTGCATAGTTTTGTTTGAACAAGAAATGGAGTTGGTGATGACCCTGCAGGAAGACCTCAACCTGCAGATATTGAGTACAGAGATCCGCGAACTCCAAAATCTATATGACGAGGTTAGGGTAATGACGCACTCAATTGCTACAGCGCAGCGCCTCACCTAATTGCAGGAGGGGAAGAAACTCCTCGCATAGGTGGAAGCAATGTAGAAAAAGGAAACATTGCTTAAGGCCAGGTTGGGTCCTTGTTTGGAAGAAGCCTACCAAGTCTCAACCAGCATCAAGGAGAAACTGACGAACTTGCAGCACACATAGTAAAAGATCAAGATGGAAGGCGAAGGACCCGCAACAGAGAAGCTCATCGAACAAGTCAATCAAGAAGCTATACATAGCACTGTTGAGGTAGTAGTTGTGCAGGTGGAGTTTCGCAGCAAGATCATCATGCTAGTTGAGTGACTCGAGGGCGAATCACGACCTTTGTGTTGGGGGCTTGTTGGGATGGTGTCCCCTAGGTCTGTTTTGGGGTAAATCCCAAGTTTTGATGTAAAAAGATGTAAAGTCTCCGTGAATTGTGGATGCGGAGCACGTAGCAAGTCAAGAGTCAAGAAGGGTTTTTACCCTCATGTATGTAAACTTGAGTCAATTTTTTAGATCTACCCATGGTTCGCAGACCATGGGATTGTATAAATAGGTGTTCCTTAGAGAGTCTAAGGAATATCTATGTCTTTGTCTATGGGTACAAGGGAAGGAGTCTAGGGGTTAAGGCAGGAAAGCAAGTCTGAGAGGGGAAAAAGGCTTTGCAGCTGAGTGCGCAGAGGCTTAGAGTAGTGCTCGCATCTGAGTGCACAGATCCCTGCAGTTGAGTGCACAACGAAGTTTTGAGTCTGTAAACTTATACTCAAGATCAATAAAGAAGACTGTTGCATAAATTCCTTTGTTTTATCTCCTTACTTCTGTTATTGTGATATATGTTGTGATGAACGATGTCTTTATGAATTAATGATGCATTGATGTGCAAATTTACTGGATCCATCTTGTTAATTGAATGCGATTAATGTTAAGTGATTATGCGAAGATCATAATAAGTTCCATTATGTTTATTGAGAATTTAGATAGATCTGGGTAAATACTGATCTAAGGATAGTTTATGGTATGCGTAAGTATCTAATTCATTTGTTTAGGGTCCGCAAAAGCAAGTCGTAGACCTTCACGGAGGTTTAGAGGCCATTCGAATGGGATTGTGGTACCAAGCCCTAAGGGCCTATAGATCTACGTGGAGGCATCACACTGATCTCTGAATGCGGAAACTTGGTTCCAACATCCCCCCATACTGCTTCGAGTGAAACTTCAGTTTGTGCTACGCAGGTTGATGCCGAAAGGGCCAGTAGTGTAGGGTTTTGTTAGGCGCATTAACTCTGAATTTGGGTCAGGACCTACTAAGTGAACACATTGGAATAAAATCTGAAAAGGTTGATTTTGTACAAAAGTTCTTAGTTTTTGTATGGAACTGACTGGTTCGATATGAAACCACTTTCTTTTCAAAAAATCAACTAGTTTTGCATGTTATGCTTAAGGGCCTTCGAAATGTATTTTTTTAATAATAATTTATGAGAAGTGTACACTTATATTCAACCCTAGGGCCCTACTAATGCTATGTAGTCAATGGTAATGTAAGTCTGGCATACCCTATTATATTTTATTTTCATGCATTTACTTAAATTTTTAATATTATAGTTAATCTTTTAAGGATGCTTGAGAGTGGTTCAAACCTCATTGTTTTTCATATAGAGAAAGTATAATTTTAGATCCCACTCATAATTCGATAGACTTAACAATTTTCAATATATCACAATTGAGGTTATTGCATTGTTTGCATTGGATTTTGTCATGTATGATGGTTTAGAACTAGCATTTAATCAAGAACTCAAATCCATCAATCTACCTTGATATTAATGTCATTGATTGTTGAACTCCTATTTCATTACCCTAGTAAAGTGTACCCATCGTCAAAAAAAAAACTTGATATGACAATTAAGCTTTTTTAATCTTATTTCAACATTTAGAGTTGATATTAATTCTAGATATTTTGGTTGTTCTATTGATGAGCTGAGTTTCACTGTCATAACAGGAAATTATTTCGATTATATTTAGTTATTTGCTGTAGCATCTTTTTTCCGACTCTAGAGGTCATCTATAACCTTTATTTATTGGGGAGATAACAAATTTACACCAATGAAGAGGGACCTTGATTGGTCTACATTCATGCACATTGAACTTCTACAATAATATCTCAACACATCTCTTATGACCCAAGAGGAGTTTCTTATTTATCCAATCTTTTTCAGTTCCCATGCCCAAAATAAAATTTGCAGCACCAATATCTTTCATATCTAATTTGGAGGAAATTTTATTTTTCACTTCCTTAGTGATTTCCATGTTGTTTTCAATCAACAACATATCATACACAGACATGAACACATAAATAAAAATATTGCCTCGATTATATTTAGTTATTTGCTGTAGCATCTTTTTTCCGACTCTAGAGGTCATCTATAACCTTTATTTATTGGGGAGATAACAAATTTACACCAATGAAGAGGGACCTTGATTGGTCTACATTCATGCACATTGAACTTCTACAATAATATCTCAACACATCTCTTATGACCCAAGAGGAGTTTCTTATTTATCCAATCTTTTTCAGTTCCCATGCCCAAAATAAAATTTGCAGCACCAATATCTTTCATATCTAATTTGGAGGAAATTTTATTTTTCACTTCCTTAGTGATTTCCATGTTGTTTTCAATCAACAACATATCATACACAGACATGAACACATAAATAAAAATATTGCCTACCTCTTTGAAATACGCACAATGATTACCTTTTCTCTTTGCCAATCAATACCCAACACATATATATCAAATTTTTGATACCACATTGTTAAATATTACTTTAATAGATACAGGGACATTTTCAACTGGCACACCAACTTATTTTTTCATTTCATTGCAAAATGTTCGAGTTGTTTCATATATATTTTTTCTTCAAAATCCCAACTAGGAATTTTACCTTCACATCCATCTGTTCTACTTCACTATCAAAAGTAGTAGAAACTATAGAGGAAACTAATCTAATAGAAGTTTATTAAGTAATAGGAGATAAATTTTCACCAAAGTAAACTCCCTATACCTCGGAGTAGGCTTTCGCTACTAATCAGTGTTTGTATTTCTCCACTTTACTTTATATATTAAACTTCTTAAACACTCATTTTTTACTTATGAGAATTATTCGAGCTAGCAACTCAATTATATCCGAAGCCTTATTCTTATCCAAGGACACCATTTCCTTAGCCATGGGGTTTTTCCATAGCTTACCATTGTTTGAATTCACTACCTCCATAACCATTTTGGGATGATGATTAGTAATAAGAAAACTAAAACTAGAACAAAATTAAGTGCAATATACCTTTGTAGTTTCCATATTTTTCAAAATAATCCCAATACTATAATATGGAGTTCTTTTGAAGCATGTTCTTGCATTAAGGTAGATCTTCATCCCGCAAATCAAACTCCAATAACTATAGTTATTTTCCCCTATGGTGGCACTTCTTGTTTGAAAACATATTTCATCTCTCTAAACACAATATCTGAATTGTAAATAACCTTCTTGTTTTGTTGGTCCCAAAGATTATAACCTTTTAAACCACAGTTATAACCAATAAAGATGCACCTTTTAGCTTTATTTTCTATCTTTCTCCTAGTTTCCATTGGAACATGTAAATAAGGATAACAACGAAAAGCTTTGAATTGGTAGGAGAGAATTTATTTAGTCCGCGCCTAATCTCAAGTATTCAAAAAATGTTTCTTTGTCCACTTCTCCACAAGAACCTTAAACTATTTCAATTTACAAAAGAAATAAAGTTTATTTTAGAAGAAACAAATCCATGTATTCCTTGAGAAATCATCGATGAAAAATAAATAGTATACAAGTTTTCCTAGTGATGAAACATACACATATACAAATACATCATTATGTACAACTCAAAAATGCTTTTAGATATTGTGGTGCATGTTGAGAATCTTGTCGGATTTTTTTTACCAAAAATGCAATGTTCACATAAACCAAGATATATGTAATTAGCCATAACATCAACCATAATTTTACTCTATAGTTCTTGAATGTCCTATCCAATATTCCCCATTCTTCGATGCCACATAATTGTATTATTTTCTGCATAGATAATAGCGGTTTTTGACTAACAGTGATTCCCAACAACTTGTACATAGTTCTATTTCAAACTCTTGTTAGCAATACCATTATCGATGGAACCATCCTACATGATTCCTTTTCAATCATAGTATTTACAACTATAATACTCATCTTGCTTACATATATCATGTTTCTAGCCAACCCTTGAATTTGTAGAACACTAGAGAGCATTCTAACCCTTCTATCCTTGAGCATCAATTTCACATTTCCTCACCATATGATTATGGCTCATACCCAAGGAAAGCATTAGTGCCTCCATTATACCTTTCATATTTGGAAAAATAGTCCTTATTGCGCCAAGAGGTGCATTCTACAACCTAGTATGACCCAGACCGAGATGTGTAAGTATGTCATGTCCTCAAAAAATAATAAAAATATTTTTTACTAATATCGGTCAAAACATTAGTTTGAATCTTAAATCATATATAACTTGAATCTTTAGATTATATGTAACTTTTTAATCTTATTAATGGACTAAGATTAATTATTGAGCCGAGAGGCACTTTACAACTCAGTATGGGGGTAAATAAATAAAATGTCTATTTAGATCTACTCCATAAACCTCTTTATATTCACAAAAACTCAAAATTAAATGAAGCCTATGGGCCAAATACCATGGAAAAAATTATTATTAATACCATGAGCCAAAATCCATGGGCCAAATAGCATATTTATAAAAGAGGTATGGTAAATAAATAAAAATATATCAAATATGATTAGAAATCATCTAATTATATAACCTGCATATGGGCCAAATAACATGGACCAAATTGTATAATTGAGGCTTTTGCGATCCATCATAGTTATAAGAAGAATTTCGGCGTAAATCACATATAGAAAGATCTTTGTCGACGCGTTTCGACACAACTTAGTGTGGTTCATCGTAAAACGGATGAACCACAACTAGTTTGGTTCGAAGATGCGCGACAAAGGTCTTTCATTATGGACCAATTAATTATTTAATTACCATTGCGACAAAAACAATTATTAACCCTAATTTATTATAAATATTAATATTAATTTTATTATATTATTAAATTATAATATTATCATACTAATATATCAAATATTAAGTATATATAACTTTAATAATTTGATTAACTAAAATATTAAATTTGTTATTTATTAATATTATTAATAATATCAGTGATCTTTTATTTTTTGTGTTCACAGACTACCTTGGTCAACGGGGGGCCGCTACGTCCACGGAAAAATTTGTGTTGATAGACCCCGAAAGGAATTTAGCCCCGCGACTCACTAGCAAGGCCTAATTCCAAGGGCTTCAGGTAGAATGGACCCTGGGACTTCCCGAATGGGGAGGCACTGATTTTGACCAACTGAGCTAGCCCTTGGGGCTATTAATATATAATGATATATATGTTAACTCTAGCTATATATGGGAGGGAAGAACAAAGACATAGAGTGACAGAGGTGGAGAGATAGGGGGAGTGACGCGGGAAAGATGGAGATATACTCAAGGAAAGGAAAGAGGACAAATGAAGAGAGGGGGGAGAGGAGTGAGAGAGGCGAAGAAGGGTAAGCGAGGAAGAGGGACACATAAAGATCGAAGTGGGAGAGAGATAAGGAGAGATGGAGGGAGATAGTGAGAGAATTGGAGAGAGAGAGGAGAAGAGAGAGGGAGGTAGGAGAGAAAAGGAGAGAGAGGAGGAGATAGAAGGGATAGGATAGGGGGAGTGACGCGGGAAAGATGGAGATATACTCAACGAAAGGAAAGAGGACAAATGAAGAGAGGGGGGAGAGGAGTGAGAGAGGTGGAGAAGGGTAAGCGAGGAAGAGGGACACATAAAGATCGAAGTGGGAGAGAGATAAGGAGAGATGGAGGGAGAGAGTGAGAGGCTTGGAGAGAGAGAGAGGAGAAGAGAGAGGGAGGTAGGAGAGAAAAGGAGAGAGAGGAGGAGAGAGAAGGGATAGGGAGATGAAGTTGGAGGGGGTGAGAGGGAGGGATAGAGAGATGAATTTGGATGGGGAGAGAGGGAAGGAAGAAGAAAGACATAGAGAGTGAGAAGTGGAGAGAGAGAGGGAGTGACAAGGGAGACATGGAGGGATAGTGTGTATGTTTAGGGTTAGATAAAGAGACAAAGATGGAGATATGGAGACAAGGGGGGAGGAGAGAGAAGGGGAAAGGGAGGGATATAGTAACATGGTTAGAGAGAGAGAGAGCGATTGATGGGGGAAGAGAAATGATTGGAGGGAAAAGAGAGAGAGGGGGCAGGCGGGGACGAGAGGAAGGAAAAGAGAAAGAGGAAGAGAGTGATGGGGGAAGAGAGAGGATTGGAGGGGAGAGAGAGAGATATGGGGGAAGACAAATGGAGGTATGAGATAAAGGGAGAGAGAGGAAGGATGAGATAGAAGAGGAGAGAGGGAGGGATAGAGAGATGGAGTTGGAGGGGGAGAGAGGGAGGGAACAATAAAGACACATAGTGAGAAGTGGAGAGAGAGAGGGAGTTATAAGCGAGAGATTGAGAGAGGCTGTGTATTCTTTGGGGTGAGATAATGAGACAAAGAGGGATAGATGGAGAAAAGGGGGGAGAGAAGGAAAGAGAGGCATATAGTAACAGAGTGGGAGGTGGGAGAGAAAGGTAGAGAGAGGAAGGAAGAGAGGCATATAGTAACAGAGTGGGAGGTGGGAGAGAAAGGAAGAGAGAGAGGATGTGAGAGAGTGGAGAGAGGTAGGGAAAGAGAGATGGAGATGGAGAGGGAGAGAGATGGAGGTAAGAAGAAAGACATAGAGAGAGAAAGTTGGAGAGAGAGAGAGGGAGTGATAAGGAAGATGGAGAGAGAGGAGGAGAGGACAACACGAGGGAAGAGAGAGAGAAGTTGGAGAGAGAGAGAGAGGAGGGGGAGTGATATATAGATATATTGGAGAAAGAGTGAATGTTTTTGACAGAGGGTATACCCCTGCTTACAACCACAACCACAGTATGCATGTACAATGTATAAGCACATTAGTCCTAGGAAATTTAACTCTCCAAGGAGTCAAAATCTTCCACCATCAATGGTTAAGGCCCCATTAATCAATTCTTATGCGGAATGATTCACTAATGCCAACATAGGCTAACTCCTAGTCCATATACACTTATCGGGACTTTAATCACCCCTTAACCTTCATATATGACTTTGTTAAAGCCTTTCTCTTAAATCCTTCCTATCAGGACTTATTAACCCTTGTGAACCTTCAATAACCTTTATTTAACCCGTAAGCTCGCACATTAAACCTTCACTTTATATACTTTGGTTATACCGGACGTGACACATGAAAACCCTTTATGGACGCTATATTTCTATTATAACCCTTTTATAACAAAAATGCATTTAAAACATACCTTTTTGCCTTAATATGACCTTTGCATGGATATCAATGCTTTACCTTTATCGCAATCGGGGTATCGCTCCTCTGTGGGTCACATTACACACTCCTTCAGCTTTCCCGATATGCGATCACACTATCGGAACACATTATTGGCACTTTTACATTAAAAACTCGAACCATTCATTCTATTGGAAAATATGGGAAACACGGGAATACAAAGGGAAGCTTGCTCCAAACCATAAATCCAGACTTCAAATATTATAGACCTGCAACTATAAATGTCGTCGGGTCCACTCTTGGTCCATCACCTTTCTGTTGTGATTTCAATTTTC
This sequence comes from Pinus taeda, assembly GCA_000404065.3. Classification (NCBI taxonomy): domain Eukaryota; kingdom Viridiplantae; phylum Streptophyta; class Pinopsida; order Pinales; family Pinaceae; genus Pinus; species Pinus taeda. Next base: position 75,299 of record APFE031637722.1, read on the forward strand.
CAATCTCCGATTTCCGATTGGCACTTTATAGCTATTGGCATATCAGCACATCCATTGTCCTTCGTGTTTGGCCTTTGTGATTAGCGATCAACGATTAGATCGCGATGGTCGATCTCGATTTCGATTTGACAATCCTCTTTCAATCGCAAATCACTATCGCAACATCTCTTCGCCCGTTCCGATATCGTTCCAATGGTTTTGTGATGCGATGTTAATCCTGGCCGTTGATCTTGAAGATCCAATGGCTGCTATGCAACCATACTTCACTTCTCCGCTACTCTGTTTACTTATGGTTTTTTCGCCATTTTCAATGTTTTCTATGGTTTCGGGGTTCTTCAAAGGTTCTTCATCCTTCGTTGTTCAGCAGCGACTCCCTCCTGAGATTGACTTTTGTGATTCACAAATCACTGACTCTTGGACCTTACTTGATCCTTCAAATGGATTCAAAGATCCATTACGAACCTCTGGTGCGTTCTTCTTCTCTATGTTCCACCGAACTCTGCCTGCACACATGTATTCCAGAATTCCGATTCACTATAACTCAACACTCCAAACATGCATTCAAACTCAGAATTGAGTTGTTTATAAATATAAACAATTATTACAGAATTAGATCTATGTCTCTCATAGGCCTGATCTTCAGTATCCGTGGCCTTCCCTGTTTACTCTACTCGTAGGCTTACATTTATATCAGAAAGGTTCTGTTGAACTAATTCTGGTTCAAATCGTAGATCTACTGAACTGACTCCTAAATGTCCTCTATGTCCACTTTTAACTTCAATTAATTCCTAAGAACTCTCTCTACTTTCTCGAATCATGAAACTACCTTTAGAGTTATAATTAAATTCTAACTCTCCTGTCATTATTAACCACTCATGTTCTCCTTTATTCGAGAGAATTTACAAATATCCTCACACATCTCATTAATTCCTATTTTAATCACTTAAAAGCCTAAATATTACATTAATTTGAGACTTAGGAAACCAACTTCCTTAAAACATATGACCCCGCATGTTTACTAAAATACAATGATTTTCTCTTGGGTTGAATGCTCTTGCATCAGTGTTGGGCATGATATAGAGATACAAAGGGAGATATAGATATAGATGAAGGGTGAAGAGAGAGAAGAATATAGAGATGGAGAATGGGAGGGAGGGACAAAGAGTTTGATAGATATGGAGTGAGAGAGTGTGTGAGTTTGTGGGGCTGAGATAGAGAGACAACGAAGCAGAGATGGATAATAGGAGGGAGGGATAATGTTAGGTCCCTATAATACTAATGATTCGCCCATTACTATTTTCATTGTATCCCTTATTGTTATTGTTGTGCCCATATTGTTATTATTGTGCCCCAAAAATTCCACTATTTTTTTTTTGTGCCTTTATATTATTATTGTGAGGTCTGCTTTGGTTATATTGTGATCCCTTAGACTCCTATATATAGAAAGGAGGTTTTGTCATTTGAATCATCTAAGAATTGTTCATTTATAATTTAAAGGAGGTTGCCCCCTCAAACAAGCTTATTTCTAAGGCATTTATCTATATTTTTTTATCTTTTGGTGAGTTGGTTTCATAACATTTGGTATTAGAGCTTTGGATTCTAGGTTTTCGCTGCTCCAAACAGGTCATCATGGAATTTTCACTATAACTTTTGTTCAGTGATGTCTTAGAAGCTAAAAAAAACATCCATTTGAGATGAAATCGTGTTGAACCTTGGGCCCAAATTTCAGATCTTGTCTTGGTATATTTTCATAGATATAATGTGAGGAAGTTATGGTTTTTGCAGACCCTCGAATTACATTCCAAACATATGACCTTGGGAAAATAGTTATAACTTTCACTCTGAGCATCAGATTGAATTTTTGTAAGATGTCACAGAAATAGGACGGACTGTAGTTTTTGAGGGTATCATTTTCAGAACCTAAGGTTGAAACAGTGACCCGTGGCATGTCATACAAGTTCACTCTAATGAACCAGTATATATTTAGGTCATCGTGGGAGATTTGACATAAATCTTCATTGGAGAATCGAATCTTGATAAGACTTGTGGGGTTATAAAGACTACTCAGAGGATTACTGCAGGAAGCAATTTCAGGCCTTGGAGATCCATAATTACAAATATATATCATATTCAATATCGAGCTCCTACAAAGTGAAAAAATGTGTGTAATTTTTTTTTAATTTTTGCATAAAGTTTGGTTTGAAAAATTAGTTTGAAGGAATTGAAAGGGCATAGTGAAGCATTATTATCGGTAATTGATGCATTGAATAAAGAAAATGGAAACACCTAGTAAGGAACCTTGAATCTCCAACATGACTCATGAAGAAGAGGAAGAAATGCAACACGATATATCAAAATTACAAGACCAAATGCAACAAATTTTACTCATACAAAAAGTAACAAAAGATAAGATGGATGGTTTAAAGAAAGACGTAGAAGTTAAGATGTATGGCGTGGAAGCTAAGATGGATGGTTTAAAGAAAGATGTGGAAGCTAAGATGAATGACGTGGAATTTAAGATGGAGAACATGTAAGCTAAAGTGGATGATTTAAAGAAAGGCATGGAAGATTTGAAAACAGATTTGACAAAGTTTCTACAAGAAATGCTTACTAATGGAGAAATGGTATTAAAGGAAACTCATGATGAGAATAAAATAAATTTAATCATTATTTCACAGACTCTAACATTGGATTAAAGAACCACCATGTTCCAAAGATCGATAAGAGGAAGTTTGATGGCAAGAATCCCAGAACATGGATACCACATATGGAGCAATTTTTCGATTTCCATAATGTGAAAAACACACAAAAGTTACGCATTGCAGCTTTATATTTGGAATCAAATCAGTGTGTATGGTATTGATTCCTTTGATCTCATAAACAAATTGTCATTTGGGTTATTTTTACGGATGAAATGATAGCACATTATGATGATACAAAAAGCAACACTTTTTTTAACAACTTGATAAATCTCAAACAAAAGGGTTCAATGATGGAGTACATTGAGGACTTCCAAAAATTGAATATAAGGGTAAAAGATATTTCAGAGCATAGGATTGATGTGTTTATAGGGACTTTAGAAGATAACATCCAACATGAGGTTCGCCTTTGGGAACCAAATTCATTGGAGAAGGCATTCAGGTTAGCAAAAAAAATGGAAATCAAAATTATGACATCAAGGAAGCCTACCACTCACAATCATAAAGATGAAAGTGTTGCTGCCCCTAGCCATCCACAACCTACAAGGTTGACACCACAAAAATTAGAAGAAAAAAGAGCAAAATGACTTTATTACAGTTGTGATAGCAAATACACTAAAGGTCATAAGTGTGCCGAGAAGAAATTATTTCACATAGATTGTGAAGAGGAGTAAGAAAAGGAACAATAAATGTCAAAAGAATAGGATATACACTAGGAACAAACCCTATAAAAAAAGAAATGAATCTGACCATATCTTGTAATGCATTGGTTGGAATTACCACTCCTCAAGTTATCAAGATAGAAGGGCATATAAAGCAGAAAAAGGTAATAATGTTGATTGATTCGGGAAGTACCCATAATTTTATTCATTGTAAGCTAGCCAAAGAATTGAATTTCTTCTTATATCCAGCATCAGAGTGTCAAGTGATTGGTTGCAAGTGGAGGAACCATAAATTGCTCAGGAAAATGCCATAATATCAAGCTATCCATGGGAGAATATGTATTGAATAACCTAATGATTTCCATTCCAATGGGTGGTGCTGATGTTGTACTATGAGTCCAATGACTACAATCCCTAGCTACAATAGCTTTTAATTTTCAAGAACTTTTCATGAAATTCTCTTCAGAAGGAAAGGAAATTGAATTAAGGGGTATCGCAGGGAAACTGGGAAATATAATAAGTTTTAACGGAATGACGAAGCTTCTAAAGAACGAGGCATAATTGCAAAATTATGTTCACTAGAGGTTCCCACATCGAAATCATCCATTTCTCAAGATCTCCAAAAAGTTTTGGACAATCATTCCAAGGTATTTCAGACTCCCAAAGGCCTCCCACCTATTCGTGATCATGATCATGCTATTAATTTGATTCCAGGAAGTGTTCCTTCAAACATCAGGCCTTACAGATATACCTATGTCCAAAAGAGGGAAATTGAGCGTATGGTTGCAGAAATGCTAGAGATTGGTATAATTCAACCTAGTCAAAGTTCTTTCCGTGCTCTAGTAGTATTGGTTCACAAGAAAGATGGATCATAGCGCATGTGTCCAGATTATAGGGAGTTAGCTCAGTATTAAAATTAAATTTCCCATTCCTGTCATTGAATAATTATTGGGTGAATTGCACGAATCAATTTACTTAACCAAGTTGGATCTTCGTTCAAGATATCATCGAATTAGAATGAAGACTGAAGACATTCCAAAAACAACATTTAGAACTCATGATGGTCATTATGAATTTTTGGTCATGCCTTTTGGCCTTACTAATGCACCTTCTACATTTCAAGGTTTGATGAATTCCATTTTCAAATCCCTCCTTAGAAAATTTGTGTTATTATTTTTTAATGATATGCTAATATACATAAAGTCTTGGAAAGATCATGTCCAACATGTTGACATGGTGCTCAAACTATTGGAGAAGAAACAACTATATCCAAAAAACTCCAAATGTTTATTTGGAGTACAAGAGGTGGAATATCTAGGTCATATTGTATCTCATGAAGGTGTTAACGTGGACCCTAGCAAAATTAAAACCATTAAGGAATGGAAAATCCCCACATCCATAAAGCATCTACAAGGATTTCTCAGGTTGACAAGGTATTATCATAAGTTTGTTAAGAATTATGGGATTATAGCAGCACCTCTAACAAAATGATTGAAGAAAGATGCATTTTCATGGACTCCAGAAGCAACGAAGGCTTATAAATATCTTAAAGAGGCAATGTGCCAAGCACCAGTCTTAGCTACGTCGTACTTCACAAAAACCTTTATTGTGGAATGTGATGCCTTAGGAAATGGAATTGGTGTTGTTTTAATACAAGAAGAAAGACCCATTTCTTTCGAATTTTTTCCAATAAAAATAAAGTATTTACACAGCTATTTATGAGAAGTAAATGTTTGAAATACTACATGCACTTAAGAAATGGTGACCCTACCTAATGGGAAGACACTTTAAGGTAAAAACAGATGATGATAGTTTTAAATACTTTTTAGAACAAATGTTATCATCAGAAGAGCAACAAAAATGGGTCACAAAAATGTTGGGTTATGACTTTGAAATCATCCACAAAAAAGGGAAATAAAATGTTGTGGTAGATTCACTTTGAAGAAAGGATGATGATGTCGAAGCATTTATTTGGGCCATTTCTATTATCCAACTAGATTAGATAAATGAAGCAAGGGATGAATGGAAAAATGACGCGGAAGTGTGGGCACTCATTCAAAAGATGAAACAAGATCCTAGTACATCTGATACATTTAGCTGAAAAAATGATTCCTTATGGTACAAGGATCGGTTAGACATATGTAAGAATTCACAACTTAAACAAAAGATTCTTAGGGAATTATGGGATTTCTAAAAACCTACCATAGGGTTAAGAAGGATTTTTTTTTGGATGGCCTTAAATAAAATATTCAAAAATTTGTGGCGGAATGTTTGGTTTTCCAACAAAATAAAGTTGAAACAATTAAGACCCCAGGACTATTACAACCTTTATCCATTCCAAGCCAACATTGGGAGGAGGTTTCAATTGTGTTTATCACAGGTTTACCCAAGTTCGAAGAAAAAAGTGTTATCATGGTGGTAGTTGACAGACTTACCAAGTATGCACTTTTGTGCATTATATCATCCATTTAAAACAAGTACAATTTCTACTGCATTTATGGAAACAATTCAAAAGCTAAATAGAAACCCAAAGATTATTGTAAGTGATAAAGATTCCATTTTCACTCGAAATTTTTGGGCATAATTATTTTTTTGTTTTGGTACTCAGTTAGCTCATAGCTCATCTTATCATCGTCAATTTGATGGGAAAACTAAGATAATAAACAAACGTTTGGAAGGATAACTTCGTTGCTTTGTATCTAATAAACAAACACAATGGGTCAAGTGGTTTCCTCTGGCTGAATGGTGTTATAACGCTTCTTTCCATACTCCAACAAAAATGACCCCATTTATGGCACTTTAAGAATATTATCCCCATCCATCACATCATATTTAAGAGAAAATTTTAAGGTTCAAGCACTGGAATATCACATCGAGTTTGCAGCAACAAGTTCTCCAACTCTTAAAGGATAACCTCACATTGGGCATAATAGAATGAAACAGCAGGCATATCAACATCGCAACAAAAGAAGTTTTGATGTAGGTGATTGGGTATTTCTACGGTTACAACCATATAAACAAATGTACTTTAAAGAAGCTAAGAAAGATAATAACTTATCACCAAAGAATTATGCTCCGTACAAGGTGTTGCAAAAGATAGGTACTATGGAATACAAATTGGAGCATCTTGCAACTTCCCGAGTGCACCTAGTTTTCCATGTTTTACGTTTAAAGAAATTTATAGGTGACAAGCTTCCAATTGTAACAATATTGCCAGAACTTGATGATGAAGGAAAAATCATATTGGACCTAAAGAAGTCAAAGAAACAATAACTCGACAACTATGAAATCAATCAATTTCAGAGTATCTCATCAAGTGAAAGAACTTACCCGTTGAAGATTCCACATGGGAGGATGAGAATTTTATACAGAGCCATCCAAAACTACTCTAGCATTGAGGACAACACTTTTGAAGGAGATGGGCATGTTAGGTCCCTATAATACTAGTGATTCTGCCATTACTATTGTCATTGTATTCCTTATTGTTATTGTTGTTCCTCTATTGTCCCAATATTGTTATTATTGTGCTCCATAGAATCCCATTATTATTATTTTTGAGCCTTTATATTATTATTGTTAGGTCGGCTTTGGTTATATTGTGACACCTTAGACTCATATATATAGAAATGAAGTTTTTTCATTTGAATCATCTAAGAATTGTTCATTTGTGTAATGTAAAGGAGGTTGCCCCCTTGAAGGGGCTTATTTCTAAGGCGTCGATCTATTTTTTCTATCTTTTTGTGAGATGGTTTCATAATAGACAGAGTTTGATAGATATGGAGTGAGAGAGTGTGAATTGGCAGGGTTGAGATAGAGAGACAAAGGAGAGATGGAGTTTCACAAACCTCATAAATATTAATATTTTATATTTATTTTACTATAGCGTAACACTGTTTTAGGATGCATTATAACCTATGGAGAATATTATTGTTATTACCACACAATATTACAATATGCAATTATGGTGTAATGATCCTACATATAAATATAATGTTGGACTTTCATTATTCGATACTTCGTTTCCATTGGAAATACAAAGGATAATATTCTTGTTGTTAAAGAAATAGTCAAAAGCCTTAAAGTATTAATTATCATTTAATTCGAATCTGGATGAACCTATGCAATTCTCATTCATATAAATATTTTTGAGAAGATTTAATTCCATATGTCAAACGGTACAAACATTAACTCCGCTTGTTAATTTTATGGGTAGATAACTGCTCTAGGTCCTTGATTCTCCTGCTTCTGGAGTCTTCACCATGGTCTCCAATTGCCCTCATCTCGTATGGCCACTTGTTTGACTCCCACCATACTGTTTTACCCTTATGATTGACTGGAGGAACGACTCTTTCCATGGACCTAAACCCTCGCTGGGCATGGAGTCTCGACGTTCACTGCACTTGCCGTCACGAGTTCAGAATTTTGTTCTCTGTAATGTTATTTTCGCTGTAAGGGTTCTATTGTTATCATTCCTTATTCAACAATTTCCTATTTTCTTCTAGTGAATCTGACTACTGTAATCGAGGTTTTCGTTTTGTTTCATAGCTACTCTACCCATGGCTTCTTTTATTTCTGGTTACAGCTTGGAGGTGTTGCAGAATGAAAAGGGGAAGAGTTATTCCCTATATTTTGTCGTGTATGGAATTCATTTACTTTTCTTTAGTATTGAAAGCTCTTTGACTTGCTTATTGTTGCTTGTAAGGTACCGCCGTCACGAATGTAGGAGGTTTTCATGGTGCAACTTCTTCTGTCAAAATCTCAAACCCCCATACCATTTCCTATCGGGTATGTATGGTAGATTTTTGGGTTATAGGATGAAATATTAGTTAATCCCTTTTTGGGAGACTTTTTGGTCTGTAATGTATGTATATTTGTTAGTTTTTCCAAGGTTTAGAGTTTGTTTTGATCGAGGCTTTCAGCTACGAGCCTCTATTCTGGTTTTAGTGGCTCGACTATATTCAATTCGCTTCATATTAATAACGACATTTATTTGTATTAAGTGTTTTGTCCCCTAAGAGGTTAATGAAACCCAAATGATACTTGACTATGTTCTCGACATAGAGATTTGGTAACAGACGGTTTGTTATTTTCTGTTAATTTCTCTCTTAGATTTGGTTGTAATATTGTTTTGTCTTTCGCTCAATTGTTGCTTGGATGGTAGGTTCCGCATCTTTTGGGAATTATGTCATCTAGCATCTTATAACTGCTAGATTAAGTTATTTTCTTTATTGATACTGCAATTTGTGTATAGATGGAAATCTTCAATGCACTGATATTTTGCATTATGTATTGTATGTAGTTTGTTTTTCTTTATTATGGTAATACAATGCCAGAGGCTATTTTTTTTCTTATTTTGAATTTGTTTTAAAATGGACACTTCCGTCCTTAAGTATTTACTAGTGAAATCGATTTTTGGGGTTTCTCTTAGTCTAAATCCCTTAACCGGGAATGTTGATGTGTTTTATCTCTACCACTAAGAATGACAGGTCTAGGCTTTTCCTAATTCTATTTGTCTTGATTATGCATTTTTCCTATTCTCGCATTTGTACCCCTACCACTTCACTAGTCTGGAATTGTCTGCGGCTCTTATCTACCTCTCCTTAATGAATTATTTATCACTGTATTCAATTTTTCTAGGGTATATTTTTTTCTATTTTGTTTTTATTTTAGAGTACTCTTTGAAAAATCTCAACAATATATTTTATTGTATTTTTGAAAAATAAATTTATGAATAGTTAAGGTTTTCCTAACTATCTTAGCTACAGGTATCATAATATAAATCTTTCATGTTTGTAAATACTATTAACTAAATACAGTAGCTAGTAAAATTATTTCAGTCATACATATATTCTGTCATTCCCTAACTGAAATTTATGGATTTAGTGTTCAAGATACTAGATTATACTTATCTAGCTTGTTGTACAAAATTAATCTTTGAATCTATCTTGCCTCTCAATCTTGAGATTAACATGGCTTTGCGTTCTATTTCCCCCTCAGCCACCCTTCACAGGGTTTTTCTTCAAAAACTTGTCTTGAACAGTAATGGCTCTCTGGTCTTTACCAGACTTATTTATTTAACATTGTACGTTCTTCCAGCGCATCAATATTTTTTTTTTTTTAATCTCTCTCTATTCCTCTCTGATCTCAGATGCCCCCCCATCCTCTTGATCTTGGAATAAATTTATCATGGAAGTAGTTAGGGTTGGGTCATTGCCCAACCTAACTATTTTTGAGAATAAAACTATCACACTTCAGAAAATTCATTTTCATTTAAATTAAAAATTACTACCTTTATTCTGACATTCAACTTTTCATGCATTCAAATCAAAATTGATTAATTTATATATAAACTTAATCAACTTTCCAGTTTGTAAAAATGTGCAGTAAATAAATATTTACACATATGAGGGACATCACATATCTCCCCTCTATGATTGAATATTGTCTCGATGTTCTTCTATTGGAAATAACTTCAGAAAAAATTCCTTTATGATCTGTTCATCTTCTCAGATAGCCTCTTCTGACCCGAAATGTTGCTCTTGTTCTTTAACTTGGGTGATAACTCGTCTCCGCAAAAATACTTCTCTCTGATCGAGTATACTCATTGGTTTGACCAGGGACTTGCCTTCCTCTTCGACCTGTATGTTAAAGTAAAATTTTAGTTAATTTATGAAATCAAAGTGTAAATCAGCTA
>APFE031637722.1:95695-106069 GCA_000404065.3 Pinus taeda
TTTTATGTTTAATATTTTTTAAGACATGTTATTAATTTTATTATTATTTGCATTTGATGTATGCATAAGTTAATTTTAATTATTAAATGTATTGTTATAAGATGATTTAATATTTAGATGTTAAAATGAATTAAAATTTTGATAACTTATGAAACAATTTTGAAAGTAATCTATCATATTGTTTGTTGCACAACATTGTTCCTAATGCATATTTCTTAGCATTTGTTTCTAATTCAAAAGGTTACAACAAAATTAGCATGGCTAAGAAGTGACCATAAGTGATATTCTTCTTTGATTCTTCAAATGATTATTGTTGTGGCTTACTCTAATGAAATATCTTCCTTTTGGTGGTCAAGGTGTGCAATGGTTTCGCGACTATTAAAAAGGTTATAATGAACTTTCTCAAGTATTATGTTATTCCCATGAAACTCATGACCTCTATCACACTACTAGGAATAGGCCATTCGGTGATAATTACAATTTTTTCCAGATATACCCTTAGCCCTCCTCCATCAATCATGTGTCTAATATATATCAACGATGTCTCCCCAAAGTCACATTTCTACAAATTGGCTATCAATGAATTCTTCGATAAGGTATTTAGTACTTATGTCACATGTGAGAAGTGTTTTCTCCATGTATCATTGCTTATTAGTATGTCATCTAGATTTACTATTACAAATAAGTAAATGAAAATGTGTAACACATCATTCCTCAATCTCATGAAATTTGCAATGTGTATCACATAAGCCTAGACGCATTACTAACCACTCATACACACCTTGACTTGTTTTGAACATTATCCTCCACATTTCTTCATATTTGATTTTCACTTGATGGTAACCTTATTTTAGGACCATCTCACTAAATAATTTAGTTTGTTGCAGCTAATTCAAGAAGTCACCAATCCTTAGTAAAGGATATATTTTTTTTTGTGGTGATTTTGTTCAAGGCATGGAAGCCAATGCAAATTATGCAACATTCATCCTTGTTTGGAAAGTTGATGATGGGTGAACCACATGGGAATGTACTAGGTGTAGTGACTCCCTACTCCAACAATTGTTGTAATTACTTCTTTCTCTTCATCGACATGAATGATGGAGTTCTTGTAAAGTCCAATGTTATGTAGTGATAAATTCAACAACAATTGATTATTATGTTGAACCTCTCCTTAGGGTGGTAGTCGTTGAGGTGCTTAAAACAATTCTTTGTAGGTTTAAACCAATTGTTGTGGTTGTTATTGATTCTTTCAAATAGATCGTTCCTAATGTACCTTCATCTCCAACTTGTTTCCCTCTCTTAGTTGCTTTCCTTCTCTTAGGAAAAAATGAGACAAACTTCTTCATGATACCCATGATTATTCGAGCTTGATGATCAATGATCAAAGAGAGTTCGTCTTCATCTTGATGCGCATTTATGGAATATGTGTTTCCATCCGTGACTAGGCTATACTTATTTTCTTTCCTCTTGAAGATGGCAACAAAACTTTGAATTCAACCTTGGGATTGTTATTCATTCTTCGCCTTTGGAAAGGTTATTTTGCACCATGTTGGTATTTGCTGTAGAATTGTCCTTGACTAGGAAGATTATGAATAGTATTGAATCAAGTTGGGTTATTATGGAACAAGTTTCATTAGCATTTTTTAGATTATTCTTATAGAAAAGATTTGAAGTTAAACTTGACTCAATAAAATAGTCATAGATGTTAGGTCAACAATGATGGTTTCCAGAACATGGTATTGGTAATATGTGGCATTGAGTGTATAGATCACATGTAATGAATCCTTCAAAAGACTTGAGGATACTCCATTGTAATGTGTGAAGAGGTCAGCAATGAAGGGTCATTTGGTTGACTTGGTTAGGTTTGATCAAGGGAATAATAGATCCACTAGCTATTTTTTCTTGTAAGGGTCTTCTAGGATAGATCACATCATTTATGTGTGCAAGCTACTACGATTTTATATAATTATTTTTCTCTTGCATTTCAAATTCTTAAATTTTGTATCAAAACAATATTTTGGCTATAGGGGGACACCTTTATTACTAAGGTTTTTGTTTATTTAAGGCTTGCAACAAGGTATTAACTTGCAGATTCTAATGATAAAGGGTAGAATGTGGTAATGGAATAGGAATTTTGATATTAGAGTGGTCACCTACTATATTGGGCTTATGGATTACATCTAATGAACACTTTAAAAGGCTCAAGGATACTTCATTGTAATGTGCTAGGAGGTGAGTGGTGAAGGCCAAGTTGGATGTTTTTGTTCTAGGAAATAATAGATATATTAGTTGGTTTTTCTAGTAACATTTTTCTAAGATAAATCATGTGTGATTTATGTGTTCATGTTGTTATGATTTGTTATAATTAGTTTTCTCTTGCATTTTTAAATTTTCACAAAATAGGGTTTGATGTCACTTTATTCCTTAAGGATTTTAATTGATATATTGATATGAGGTAATGCATGATGAATTCCATGCTTCTTTTGAAATACATTGTATGGTTATGGGCTATAGATTTGAGTGTAATGTTATTTTAATTGTCAAAGTAGTTCCAAGACTACTAGCAAGATAAATTGCACTGGAATTGTTTTACATAGAGTTAGTGAGAATACTATACTTCCAAGTGGAGTGTGGTTTTTCATTGTGTTGTAAGGAAGTGGTAATAAGATGCTAAGGTGGTAATTAAGGTCTTTTTAATATTATCTTGGAATAGAAAAACCCAATTATATTACAAATTGAGTTTGTTGCTTCATTGCTCGATCTAAGAAAGAAATCTACACAAGGTAATGTTTATGGATAAAAGGAAAAATGATGATATAATACAATGTTGAACAATGAAGTAAGATTGTTAATATGTAGTAAGATTGTTTATTTAATTTGGGGAATTTTGGGCCTTGTAATTGTCATATTTTATTTCATTTAATTTCTTACTTTTAATCATAATTTGTTGTTCTTGTTGACTTATATTCATATTCTTTGCTCAATATGATTCAAACATTGGTAAAAACTATTTTTTCATATAATTATGTTGTAATGAGATAGACCAAGCATGTTTCTTTATAATTGAGCTAATAATTCATTGGATGAGATCATGTTGAAAATAAGGGTTTTAAAGATCTATGGAGAAGGATCATGTAAATAGAGTTCGTGGCTAATTTAAGTAGAGTTATTCCTAATTGAAGAATTAGTTAGGAGACATAATCATTGGATTCTTTGTTGAGAGATAGGAGTGTCATCCTAATTTAAGAAGAACGTTATGAGAATCTTCGATTCTCGGGAACGTTCCTTATTCTACAATTTTTTCGTTATAAATATCTTTTTGTAATATAAAAATGGAGGAATTTACCTCTTGTGGTTGGTTGTACTTTTGAAAAAACAGAACTAAGGATAGAGATTTTGAGTGTAATAGTTTCTCTATTGGATTATAATGCAAAGAATTCTTATTTGATTTGAGCATTAGTAATTACTTCTTAACCTGAATTTCTTTTAGAGGCAATCTAAATCCAAATAGTTTGGGCCCACTTCCTGGATGAAGCATTGTCTTACCTGTAAAGTAAATTATATTAGAATTTTGTTGTTTCCTTTTCCTAAATATTTATTTTTTGATAAATGGTTATTGAAGAGTTTCCTTTATGATTTCGATAGCAACAAAACTCATAGCACTATTGTGCCATCAGAGGAAATTTTAGTCTAAAATTGCCCATGAAAATTTCACATAATTTCCATGTCATAATATGTAAAAGAAGCAAAATATTTTAAATTTAAAAGATGTACATGTATATATTTTGGAGGGAAAGGAACAAAAACAACTATTTTTTTTTTTAATTGTATTTTTGGTTTATATTCTTATAGGTTTACTCAAATTTAAAGTGTAGACACTGGTTGGATGCGGAATTAAATTTCACATCCAATGAGTACCATAATGCATGCTTTTGAGAATACCCACATTGATAAAAAATGAATATACATTAAAAAACCGTGTTCAAGACATATTTTTAATGTATCTTCAATTTTTGTCAATACGGGTCTTCTCAAAAGTATGTATGATGGGTATTCGTTGGATGTGAAATTTAATTCTACATCCAATGACTGTGTACACTTGAAATTTGAGTAAGCCTATAGGGGGATAAGCCAAAAATACAATTAAAAAGAGTAGTTTTCTCCTTTTCCCTCCAAAATTCATCTTAGTTTATTATTTTGACTAGTATTTTACTATTTTTCTTTAGGAGGCCATTTTTAGGTTGAAATCCCTCTATTGATTGTTGTTTCTTGGGTAGACGATAGTTGTTTCTTCGATTTCTCATTGTTGTTTATTTAATTATGTATTGTTGTTTCCTTATTATTGTTTCATGAAGCATTGTTATTAAATTAGATATTCTTTCATGAATGGTTAGATTGTTAATAATTCTAGAATTGATATTACTTATCTTGTTCCTCAATTAGAATATTTGTTTAGCAGTTAGTCATGCCTTTGAATTTCCTTTTCGTAACGAGATTTTATTTCATTAGATATAAAATGATTTATTGATAATTAGGAATAATCTTCTTGTGAAAGAAATATTTATATTTTAGATTAATTCATATAGCACCAAAATTATCTCTTGAAAGCCTCCTCCATATACTTCCCGAACTGCCTTGAGATAGAAAGACAGATCCCTGGGTTAATGAATTAATGTTCAGTACTTGGTTGTTTTCAAGCAATATATAGTCCCACTAGGGAACTCCATTATGAAATGTTATCATCCCAGATATATGTTTTACATTGTATGAGAAACAATTTTACAAGTAGGTTGATGTGAAATACTTTTATAGATAGGCTAATGCTAGGTGAAGGCCAACCCAAATCATGGATAGTAGAACAATCTTCCCACCTATGAGATGTTGTCAGTAGGATTTTGTGAGACTTAGTTGAACTTCGAAACTTCATTTAATTTTTGTTATCCCACACATGTGGCTCTCACCCTCAACCCCTTCCCATGAGATTTGAATTAGTGACCTAATGAAGGCTAAACCCCACATAATCCAATTGATTCGCACTTCGTATGTAAATTGTTTGAGCAATACTTATAGATATTTTTTATGTTGCCACAATTCTCAATTTATAATGTAGAATGAATATTAAGTCCATATAGTATTTAGTTGAAGATAACCATGTCATATGTATAAAATTAACAATATTTACGTTAATGCAGATGTTAGAAGTTATACTTATTTCTATGTAAAATGATGTTGTATATGTTATGTTATGTTCTTCTTCCATATATGGCATTGGTATAAAAGTCATGAGCTAAAATATTTATATAATTAGACATGAATATGCATGTGATTTAGTTGTGGCATATTCATTTGATATATATTCATTTTCACAACAAATATTGATTTCAAGTATCTGAATGTAAAAAGTTAAAAAAGAAAAGGATATTGATTTTAAGTATGTGACTGTAAAATTAACCATAGGTTGTTTTGGTTAGAATAAGATCATAGTGAGGAAATCCCAATTTGGGAATACAAATCAGTTTTATCATAGTTCCCCCTAGCGTGAATGAAGATTGGTCATTCTACACCACATTATCTTATTTAGAAAGCACAGGTTTCATTTAATTAAATTAAAAAGCTTTTAATGGATCAGCTACATAACAATGATGAATTACCTCCAAAAGTGTAAACTAGGAGGTTCAAAATTTGGAAAGTACAAAGAGTCATATGGCTCCTGTTAGCGCTCAAATCTAACTTAGGCTGAAATAAGGTAAAACTCAAGGCTACATCAAACCACACTCAGCCTCGTAGCTAGCCCTACGAGGACAGGAGAGGGCTCTTTCCAGTCAATCTCGATAAAATGAGCAATAGGGTGCGAGATGACTCTAGAATGGGAACTGATTTTAGGCTAGTAAAGAGATAAGAAAGTTTGATTTTGATTTTTTGGGGTTTTGTTGGAGAAATGAGAAAAAACAATTTTGGGTCCGGGGATAAGGTCAAATCTTTGTAGAATTCGAGTTGGGGCGAGATAGGCAGTGGTCTTAATGCTTTTTGATTAAGTGTATGGATGGATCAGAATGAAAAGGAGTTGAAGAGGGCAAGGGAGAACATGGATCCTCTCCAAATAGGTGAAAACATGTAAAACTAAACAATTTTAAAGGCAGAGCACTGAAATCAATGGACTCAACCTCATTTACTCATTCATTTAGTTTCAGAAGCATAAGAAGGGAATGACATACATTAAAAGTGAAAGAACTTACAATAAAATCAGAGAAAACACCATCAAGAACTGAAAGCCACAAGAATCCCAACAGGTGCTGCAAAACCTCTGATCTTTCCTTAGCCAAAATATGAAAAATATGTACAATAATGTGCCAAAATCTTTTCCAAGAGTCCAACCTCTCCAACCTCTGAAAATGATTGAGAAATTATATCATATATACCTCCTAACCCCTTCCCACACCTCTAGGGGTCAAGCTCCTCCTTCTAGGAGCAGTTTGAACTAATTCCAAACATAGAGCTGAAAACTAGGCATCCAAACAACCTGCCTCTAAAAGAAGGGAAATTGATTCATTACATTAAATTTTTGCTATTTTGTAAATGAATCATCTAGAATAGGTAAATAAGTGCCAAAGTTACATCATACACAATTACATCAAGATAAGTCACATATTACATTAGAAGGTGAAACTGGTGAAAACTGGCCGAATTCCTGAGCTGGAAGATGAAAATTTGACCAAAAATCTCTATGCGCCGCGCGCCTGAGCTCTATGCGTCGCGCCTTTCAGCCTACTTTTGGGGCACTTCCCGACATCAAAATCAAGCTCACAATAGCTAGCTGGAAAAACCTGGATGTCTGCTATCCAGCATAAGTTGAATTTCCCAATTTGGAGCTTATTTGCCCCTCCACAACTTCATTCTCCCAGAATTACTTCCTGCTGGAGCAAAATGTGGAAGCAAGGTGGTTTTCATGGTGTTTTTGGGCCTTTTGATCATCCAGAACTTGATGAAATGCTTCGGAAATAATTGAGCATGCATAATTTACCATGACAAACACAAAATATAAAGTTTTCCTTCAGCAAGTGTCCCAATCAAAAGCGAGTGCGTCGACGCGCTACTCATATAGCTGAAAAACCTGTTTTTAGGCCAAAATATTTCAAAATGACAAAAATTTCTCCGAATTTGCTCAAATTCGGAGCGAAGACCCTCCATCATGTATTATGTCCAGCCAATGAAGCCTTGGCCAAAATCCGGAGTGGATCAGGCCTTTTCCACCGTTTTAGTGCTCTGCTCAACCTCCTCTTTAGAATCTTCATTTTTTCTTTGCAGACATGCATGCGAGCCCAATAATGATTTTTCATATGATGGAACATGTCTTTGTTTCTATCCTGATCTTGTGAATGTACCCGCGCTAATGAAGAAGGCGAGACCCCTTCCACGCCATGTGGAGATAGTACTCGCACTACTGATGAAGTCAACGAGACCCCTTCCACCCCGGGTGGAGATAGTACTCGTCGTGATGCTGCAAACAAAGCTTTGTGGCCTCTCTGGTATGTTACCACTACTGGTGCACTGCTATGCTCCATCTCAGTACATCAACCTCAACGGTTGAGTCACTGTCCTGCTCATATCCTTGCTCATAAACTGAATCCTTCTCTGACATGGCTTTGAAAACAAGATGTCTGTAATATGTATATTGATATAGGTGTAGTGAAAACAACAATTTCAAAAAACCCAAATATGTCACATATGTATCAAAGTATCATAGGAAAACAAGCCACAGTGGTAATAGCTCTGTTAAGTGGATTGGCATAAAAATAGTCTCCGTTTTGATCACAAGTGAATTTGACAAATGAGTAGAAAGTGTAATGTAGTGTGTAGCCTTTGTAATGCTGGCTAAAATTTGTCAAAGGGGAAAATGAGTATGGGACTGTGTTTTGTCAATGGATAATGGGAAACAATGTGAAAAAGACCATAGTAAAACAATAGCAATGACAGTAGTAATATAATGGCGATGACAGCAATGATGAAATGGGAAACTGAGAGCGTGAGGGCCGTGACACTTTGACAGTAGATGTATAAACATATATATAAACAACACAAGCTTGGAAATCCTTCACAAGACCATCAGCATGTCTTTCAAAACCCCAAGAAATGAATTTTCAATGAACCTAGGGTTTACACATTTCTCCTCATCAAATACTTGTTTCCCCACTTTGAAAACACCACAATCATGTTCAAAAATCACTGAGCAACCATTAAAAACCTACTTGCAAGATGATTGTGCCGATTTGGTGTGAAACTGGATGCAAGGGAAATTTTTTTTAGCTCTGAGACTGTATAGGTAGCGCGCCCACCCGGAGGCTATATGAGTAACACGCTCTATATGCGTACCGCGCCTCCTATATGCGTAGCACGCCCACATAGTGCATTTTGTAGGAGGCTTTTGGAGGCCTTCCCAGTGTCCAAATGAGCGTGTGATAGCGCGTTGGAAATCTCTTGGAGTCTACTTTCCAACCCAAGTAAAATTTTTCAATTTGGACTTCATTTTCCTTGTCATAAATCAAATCTCCCAAAACTTGTCAAAATGAGCAGAATGAGGCTGCCTCAAGGCAGAGCGCTGTTGCAGTCAACTTTTGAAGGTCTTCCTCAACTCCAAATTGAGCTCATGATAGCTCATTGGAACGATATTGACTCATCAAGCAAGTCATTTAGCCAACCATGCTAGGAGACATATTGATTTTCCCAAGGTTACTTCAGAGGTGCATTCAGTTCTCCTAAGGCAACGGTATTTTTGACATTTCTCTAAAACCATGATACCTGTGTAAAAAGTGAGGGAGGGTTTTCTTCTTTGGCATGTTTTGGAGAAAAACCTCTCTCATTTTTCCAAAATTCATCTTTGATTGCTCTGAAACATCTTTTGAGTGAAACTTATTCCGATGTGTGAAACAAGGGATTTTATCGAAATGAAGCGAAATGAAAGGGATAAGGGGATTCTAAATTCTTTGGGAAATTTTGGTAAGTAGGGAGGGATGTTAGGAAGTAGGGGAAAGTGGAATGTCAGAGATCACGTGAGGGGAAGGGGTCCAAAAGTGCAAAACACAGGCCTAGCCTAGAAAATTACCAAGTTGTGGCAAGAAACTAGGGTTTGTGCAAAAATGAGGAATTTGGGGGATCTCAGTGATGGGAAGTGTTTAATAAGGTACATTAAGGATAGGGGAAGGTGCGTGAACATCAAGATACAAGTTTTTCGATGATTTGACCATCCAAGAGAAATTACCTCCAAAACCCTAAGAGAGGGAAATGGACCTTACCTAGGCACAACTGAAGCATGAACAAGTTGTAAAATGACCCAATGGAACTTGACATGATGATGACAACCCTCTGAATAATGGTACACTTAGCTGAATGGTGACATGGACCGACATTTGGACAATTTTGAAAATGGTGAAAACAAACCCTAGACCTAATGCCTAGTGACCAAATTTTGTTGAAATGACAAAATTTGACCTTGACACCTTAAAACCACTTTGTAAGAGCATGTTTGATCATTGAAGGAAGGCTGCAAAGACTGACACTAAGACCTCCCAAAGGGAGTTTTTTATTTATTCAAATGAAAATTGTTTGAAGTGTTTTGTCCCTCATAAGTTGAACTTGGTTGTATAATTTTCCAACAACATTCCTAAGTCCATTATTAAATGCGGTATGGATGCAAGATCGAATCCCATCATATCTCCTACAAGTTTTTTAATGGATCAAGCAAAGACCATTCATGGTACCATCATATACATATGGAGTGTCTTCAACCAAATTCATGTTGTTTCTTGTTGATGCCTTGAAAAATTCTCTATAGGTCTCTCTAGTGGAGATTGTGTCATGACATTGGTAGAATATTATTAAGCCCTCAGTCTTATGCTAGATTCCTTAGATATAATTTTATTTATATACGTTAGTTTGGTGCCTTATCGCTGTGATAAACTAATATGAGGTTTGGTGCCTTAGTGTAATGCCACCTCCTACATTTACCCTCCTTCACTAGCCTATTGGGTAAGAATGATTTGAGGGATACTATGGCGTGACTCAACCTCCTAATTATAGTTAAGGGAGTGGAATCGACATACTAAAACCTTGCTAACCGTCCTCAGGAGCTACAAGACACCCATGGCAGTAGACACGGCTTCCTAAGGATAAATGATATTAGCCTATTGTGGTTTGCCAACATATACTTGAGGGTATGTACGAGCACAAGTCCATATTGGCACTTGTCGTATCAAAAAGGAGGAATCACCCAACCTACGATGAAAACGATAGTTACCAGGCTTTACGATGCCGGAATATGTCTCTAGCCTAGACTTCTAGATGTTGTGCATTAGGTTCCAAAGCGTTTTTATGTTCATT
>APFE031637722.1:121799-136799 GCA_000404065.3 Pinus taeda
ATACTTGGGGTCGTCACTTTGGACCAAATACTATGGACCAAATACCATGGACCAAAACCATGATTTCCAACATGTACGCGCCTTTACTCTTATTAATCCGCGTGTATACGCGTACACTCCTTATGATTCGCTAACCCGCGTATATATGCACTTTCTTCACGGTCAACCTGCGTATATCTCTCTATTTACCTGCTGCACTATGATCTGTGCTCTGAGTGAGTTGCCATCACTTGTATCATTCCTCTGAGTGAGTTGCCATCAAGGACAACACCTGAATCATAATGCCAACAATTTGATCACTCAGTCTTCATTTGGGGGAGTAATACTATACCACATGCATTTGTATTGGGGGATATATATTGAAGAAAAAACGACATAATATATTGAACATATAATAGTGGGTAAAGGGTTTTTATATTAGCATGCATAAAAAATAGAGCTCAAACTTAATGACAAATTATAAAGGGGTATAAAAAAATGTTAATGAAAAAATGGATACTTACAATATCTAGTGAAAGTAGGGGGTTTTTAAATTGAGAAGGTGTATTGGGTTAGTATTTGTATGAGTTTAAATAATGCGATTTTAAGAGGTATTTTCCAATATGTAGTAAAATTAATGGTATTTTTTAGTATGGCATGAATGCACGTGCTATGCCAGAGGTTCATTGAGTGAGGTCCTCGTGAACTTGAAGATTACAATCTATACATTTATTTTTCCTTTCTATATGTACAACTTTGTGAAACTTTGGATAATATATTTGTAATTAATTACAATTAATTCATTTTCTTTGCTCGATGATACATGTACAATTCACACCTTGGTTTTTTCTAGAGATTCTAGTCTCGACAAAATTATCTATAGATATTTTTCTCGATTCCATTCATTTGATGTCGCTTTCTCGACGACAATTCTTTGGAATTTAAGTCCAAATCAAAACCCGATATTGATTATTTTCCAGGATGAATCAAATTGTGGCGAACATAAAATCAAATTATTTTCACTATAACAAGGCTTTGGAGTGGGAATTATTCCCTCTCTTGTCAAAGGTAAGAGAAATTACCAGTTACCTTCAAATTCCCTTTTGCATATTCTTATGATAAATTCCTAAGCATTTTAAGAGAGTAATAAGAGTTTTCTTCTCATTGTTTTGTAGGTTAGTCCATAATCATTCTTGGGTTTTACTATGCGGCATTTGTGGGGTTTAAATACTTCCAATCTCCTACTTTCTGTTGTGGCCACCATAAGAACTCACTTTATATTATCCTTTACAAGTCCTTGATGGTGTCTTTAGGCTTCAATTTTTCCACCATCTACATAATAGTTGGTTATAGTAATGGTATCTGTAAAAAAGAAAGGGCTTGTAGTTGGCTAGGGTTTCCAATGTTTTCTTTTATGATTTTCTTGAGGGCTCAATAGAACTCTTTCGGGAAGATATCCTAGTGATCGAAACTCTGATCTTTAGTTATAATTTTATTAAGGATATAATGTAAATTATTTATGTTCTTCCATACGATTATCGTGGAAATATTGGCATTTATTGAATTATTATTTTTTATTTATATCCTTGTAAACATGCATGTGTATAGGGTATATTTTATTACAACTTATTTATTGTAATGATAGTAAATCTATATCAACTATGTAATTATTATCTAATTTAGCATATGCAAACTAGGCCATGGGCATGAAAAACTCATGTACTTGGGGACCACCTAATATTTTCATTGGGCCTTTCTATTACTTTCCTGAGGACTAGTTGCCTCTTGGCAAGTTGAGAAGGTTGATTTCCTTGTCATGGGCCTACAACATTCTAACTTCGACATGAAAAAAATTATCGTTCAAATCAACTATATTACTAAATGTCTTATAATAATCCTATTTACTATGCTCGAGATATATATCTTTTTGAACCATTCCCATGAATATGGTTTTTAATTCAAGTGAAGTGTTAATGTTTAAAAGTAGATTGTGTACACAGTGTTATTCCTCTTACCACCTTGGTACTTCTACAAAAAGAATTGGTTTTTCTATTCATAATCTCCTATATAGTGGATATGAGGGTTAGTCGCTTTGTAGGGTTGCTTCCCCAATTCTCCACAATAGACAAAAACTTACTTTGTGCTATAACCACAAGTTTTCTTGCAACATAAATAACACAAATACACATACATCTATATATATTTAACTCACAAAACATTAGTAGGATTTTCCATTCATTTTCTTTCTAATACCTAGAATTATTTAAAACCATAACAACATCCTACTCCATTCTTTTGTAACCCTGAATAGCCATAAATAACTTAATTAACACAAAAATATCGAGACATTCATGTACTTATCTAAAATTTTCCTAGAAATGTATTAAATGTTGTCATGTTCCCCCCAACTTGGACTACATTCCTCAATAGTTCCCCCCAAGATCTAACTCATCTCTTCGAGAAGTAAAAATTAATAGTTATTTCTCAGTTCATGCTCCCTTAACACCTAGTATTGTCCTGCTAATTTTTGGATTTAGGTCAATCTTTCTAACCCAATGCCCCTTTCTTTTAATTTAACTGCCTTTATTTCTCACATGCTTCTTTTAGAACCTTACACTATGTGGTAGTGTATTGTTGCTATGGAGTACCAAATACACCGTCCTTGGAGTTGGTTGTTCCTTAAAAGAAAAACAAAAGCAACTTACTGTTGTTAGCATACAAACATGGGTAAACAAAGCACTGTAAAAAAATGAAAACAATGCATACATAAATGTAAACTTTAAACTAAGAAATGAACACATGAATAATGCACAATGAAGCAAACACATAAACAAAGTAATGGAAAAGGGTTCCCTTTGTTGATTGATGAGTGTAGAAGATATAGAATAGATGAATAAAATACTTCTTGAGAGATTTTTTTGAGTAATGGTGCTCAAGAATCCTCAACAAGGAATTTCCTTTTCTCAATATCATTGCAAGCTTCTTCTCTCTCTTTCAAAGAAGTATGAAGACTCTCCCAATGACGAAATTCTCTTCTCAATGAAATTCTTGATTGCTCGGGAGAAAATTCACGAACAATAAAATGCTTTGTTTCTTCTTCATTTTTAGCTCTTCTAAAACTTGTATTTATAGAGTTTCTTGGACACTCCTGATCTCCTTGGCTTATACATGTGGTGGTTCACTTAAAATGAGATGAGAGCTACCAATTCCTTACCTTTAAGGGCTTTTGGGGCTCAATGTTTGAATTTGTCAGCCCATTATATGTTACTGTCCAACCCAACACCTTTACTTATGTAATAAGCCCAATGGGCTGAGTCATATTCATATTTAGTTAGAGAGTCAATAAAGCTCGTATTAATAATTGTATCTGGTTGACCCCCATTTAAGAAAGGGACCACAGTTAGTTGCAAACAGACCATAGTTAATAAATAAAGTGGTTAACCCATGTTATGAAAATGACCACTAGTTGTTAGGATGTTGGAGGTAATTTAGCTATAAACAGTGAGTGTTAGTAAGGGAAAGATCAACGAGTCTTATTTGTAATTGAGCTCTGCTCTGATGGAGGTTGCCCCCTCGAAGAGGAAAGTGAACATTAAATATATTTTTGAATAAGAAAGTACTTACTATTTTTCTCATTTTATTCTATGTTCTGGTTATATTTCTTCACATTTTTGGTATTCCAGAATTTCTCATAGGTCAAGAGTATAACAAGTGGTATCAAAGAACTTTCCAGGGCCAGTTGTTCCTCGAATCTTCGCAGAACTATTTTAGGCTAGAGACGTGTTCCGACGTATTTAAACCACATGATTTGACATTGAGCGCATAAACCTGCGATTTGGGGAGGCATGCACGTAGAAACTACAAGAGGTGGTCACACTTCTTGGACTCCCTTGTAACCCCTGTGGGTACCCCTTCGAGTAGTAGTGCATTAGACAGAACTATGCACAGAGTGAACTTCCACATACCCTTGGGTATATTGGAAACCCCCTAGGCTCACCTAAAGCCTAGCCTTTGATAAGCCATCGACTGTCTTGCTACTACAGTACATTGAGAAGAACAATCGAGAAGATTACTCAGGCATACAATGGGGTAGTCCGGTAGTACAACTAAGGTTATGGTCGATCCTCCTTAGTTAGTGCCCTGAAAGATTGGGCCGACTACTATTTTTGGACCCCTATGTATATTTCAATTTGTAGCACCTAACAATCCTTTGTGACCATAGTTCCCTTTGCTCTCTAAACATTGCCCACTATCTTATCTTGCAGATTAGATCCAACAGTTGGGGTTCTGTCGCCACAGTGAAAATCAGAACTAGTAGTTGGGGTTCTGAGGTCGTCTCACAAATCAGATCCAATAGTTGGGGTTATGTCGCCATCGTGCAACTCACATTCAACAGTTGGGGTTTCACAATGCTTATTAGACTCTTTTTACATTGAGGTTTACTGTTACTACAGTGCAGGCCCTATTTTCACAGGATCAGGGTTTCTGGAATTCAACGACTGCAGTATTGATTAGCAGGGAGACTTAGCCCATAAGTTTTAGGACGACGAGTTGATCGCAGCGATACCATTCACTTGTCAGCCTCAATTTTTGGTGGTCCCAAATTTTTCCATAGTGACCTCAAGTGACCCCCGCCAATAGATTCCTGAGCTTTCCCTCTTTCCAAGAAGATTACTCTTAAGCAATTGGCCGAGGTTTTTGTATGGTAGGTACCAGATCTCAAGTCATGGCCCATGAGAATATTAAAAGCCTTCAAAAAAGGTTGGACGAGTTCCAAGGTAATAAAATCTGAAATGGTTGATTTTGTACAAAAGTTCTTAGTTTTTGTATGGAACTCGGTAGTTCGATATAAAACCACTATTTTTTCAAAAAATCAACTAGTTTTGCATGTTATGCTAAGGACCCTCAAAATGTTTTTTTTTTTAATAAAAAATTATGAGAAGTGTACACTTATATTCAACCGTAAAGCCCTACTAATGCTATGTAATCAATGGTAATGTAAATGTGTTATAACCTATTATCATTCATTTTAATCCATTTACTTAAATTTTAATATTATAGTTAATCTTTTAAGGATGTTTGAGAGTGGTTCAAACCCAGCATGGTAAAATTGCAACAAGATTTACACTATTGGCCTACATGGGAGCTTGTTTTTTATGGCAACCCTTATCCTAATTGTAGATTCTTATGAAACTGCTCGGGCCCACCTCTACATCTCCGTTTACATAGACGAACGTTCGCTGCATTACTAAAAGCTTTTAGTGCCGAATTTTTTTTGCAATCGTAAATGTATATGTACTTTATATTGTGTTATGTATGTTACATATCAGTCTATTTTACTGACATCGTTTAATGGGGGAGCTCCAGGGATGCAATGTTGTTCAATCAATGCTTATGTCGTTACCAATGATACATGTTTCATGTGGTTTTCATTTAATTACATTATTTTTTCCATAATTGATATTCAAGTTGGTTTTAATATTCACGTTGGTTGTACTGTTACACAGAGGTTTTAATAAAATGACATGTTGGGTATTAAATATGAATTTTTGAAAATTGAAATTTAAAGGTTGGTTTTAATAATATGACATGTCGGTATTCAATATGAGTTTTTGAAAATTTAAATTTAAATGATAATATATACAAAAATGGTTTAAAAAATCAATGAAGTAGTTGTTCATTTCAAGTGTTCAATTATTTAGTTGAGTTATAATAATAATCAATAAATACAAAATCTTTAGTTGAGTTATAATAATAATCAATAAATACAAAATCTAGGTTCCTTTCTTTGGCTTAATGAACTTTTGTTCATTAACTTAAATTTTAAGAGTAGCAGCCTTAGTTTAGATTTGTTTTCAACACATTCTTTGGTCAAGGATTAAAATAAAGCACATTTCTTTACTAAACATTAATCTTAATATCACTCAATTCATGCATTATTTTTTATTAAATTAATAATAATAAGTCTACTTATTTATAAAATAATTATTAGAAATTAATGTAAAGTATATATATATATATTATATATATTACTTGAATTTTATTAATATTTTTGAAAATTAATTTTAATTTTTTTTATATAATATTTTTAATTACAAAAATAAATAAAAGTTTTTAAGGCTTTATACTTTAATTTATTTTTTTATTATTTAAAATGTTTTAAAATTATTTAATAAATTAAATAATTTATTTATCAATAATTTTTAATAAATCAATATCTCTCTCGTGTGCACACCACACCTTATATATTTTTAAAAGGAAAAAAAATAGTCATTTTTTAGATTATTGGTAATTATGGTTCGAGGTAAACTTCAAAAAATAAAATTAAGATATATTTTAATTATTCAAATTTTTATTTGGTTTATTATATATTAATCAATTTATGTTTAGTAATTGTAATATATGTTATTAATTTTATTATTATTTGGATTTGATGTATGCATTAGTTAATTTTAATTATTAAATGTATTGTTATGTCATTATTTATTTAATATAGATATTAAAATGAATTAAGATTTTATTTTTATTATTATTTGGGTTTGATCTATAATTTTAATTATTAAATGTATTGTTATATCATTATTTAATATTTAGATATTTAAAATGAATTAAAATTTTGGTAATTTATGAAACAACTTTGAAAGTAATCTATCATATTCTTTGTTGCATGAGCATTGTTCCTAATGTATATCTATTAGCATTTGTTTCTAATTCAAAAGGTTACAACAAATTTAGGATGGCTAAGAAGGGAACATAAGTGATTTTCTTCTTTGAGTCTTCAAATGATTGTTGTTGTGGCTTACTCTAATGAAATATCTTTCTTTCGGTGGTCAAGGTGTGCAATGGTGTTGCTACTATTAAGAAGTTTACAATGAACTTTCTCAAGTATTATGCTATTGTTGAATTTAGCCTTTTGTGATCCATATCATGTTTTTTGAGAAGAGTTTTCGGCGGAAATCACATTATAATACATTTGTCGATGCGTTTCAAACCAACTAGTGTGGTTCATCATCAGGACAGGTTGAAGAACCAGACCATGGCTGCATGTTAAATAAGGAGAGCAGATCATCCAATGGCTATATTTGACTAGGAAACGACTATATTGGACTGCGCAACTAGACTAGACCAACAACTATATTTGACTATGATATGACTATGACTGGCCAACTAGACTCGACCAAGGGATAGGGACAAGGAAAATTCCATGAAACTCATGACCTCTATCACACTGCTAGGAATAGGTCATTGGGTGACAATTGCAATATTTTTCAGATATGCCCTTAGCCCTCCTCAATCAATCATGTGTCTAATATATATCAACGATTTCTCCCCAAATTCACATTTCTACAAATTGGCTATCAACGAATTCTTCCATAAGGTATTTAGTACTTGTGTCACATGTGAGATCACACTGCTAGGAATAGGTCATTGGGTGAAAATTGCAATATTTTTCAGATATACCCTTAGCCCTCCTCAATCAATCATGTGTCTAATATATATCAACGATTTCTCCCCAAATTCACATCTCTACAAATTGGCTATCAACGAATTCTTCCATAAGGTATTTAGTACTTGTGTCACATTTGAGAAGTACTTTTTCCATGTATCATCGATTATTAGTATGTCATATAGATATACTATTACAAATGAGTAAATGAAAATGTGTAACACATCATTCCTCAATCTCATGAAATTCACAAGTGTATGACATAAGCCTAGAGGCATTACTGACCACTCGTACACACCTTGTCTTGTTTTGAAGATTATCATCCACATTTCTTCAGATTTGATTTTCACTTGATGGTAACCTTATTTAAGGACCATCTCACTAAATAATTTAGTTTGTCGTAGCTAATCCAAGATGTCATCAATCCTTAGTAAAGGATATTTTTTTGGGGTGATTTTGTTCAAGGCATGGATGTCAATGCAAATGATCCAACTTTCATCCTTGTTTGGAACTATGATGATGGGTGAACCACATGGGAATGTACTAGGTCTAGTAACTCCCTACTCCAACAATTATTATAACTACTTCTTTTTCTTGATCGACTTCAATGATGGATTTCTTGTATAGTCTAATGTTAGGTAGTGATAAATTCAACAACAATTGATTTTTTTATTGAACCTCTCCTTTGGGTGGTAGTCGTTGAGGTTCTTAAAACACTTCTTTGTAGGTTTCAACCAATCATTGTAGTTGTTACTGATTCTTTCAACTACATCCTTCCTAATGTACATTCATCTCCATCTTGTTTCCTTCTCCTCCTTGCTTTCCTTCTCTCAGAAAAAAAATTGAGACAAACTTCGTCATGATACCCATGATAATTCGAACTTGATGATCAACGATCAAAGAGAGGTTTTCTTCATCTTGGTGTGCATTTATGGAATATGTGTTTCCATCCTTGACCAGACTATACTTATTTTCTTTACTCTTGAAGATGGCAACAAATGTTTGAATTCAACCTTGGGATTGTTATTCATTCTTCACCTTTGGAAAGGTTATTTTGCACCATGTTGGTATTTGCTAGAGAATTATCCTTGAGTATGAAGATTATAAAGAGTATTGAATCAAGTTGGATTATTATGGAACAAGTTGCATTATAAACTTTTAGATTATTCTTATAGAAAATATTTTAAGTTAAACTTGACTCAATAAAATAGTCATAGATGTTAAAGTCAACAATGATGGTTTCTAGAACATGGTATTGGTGATATGTGGCATTTAGCATACTCCATTGCAATGTGTGAAGAGGTGAGCAATGAAGGGTCACTTGGTTGACCTGGTTAGGTTCGGTCAAGGGAATAATAGATCCACTAGCTAGTTTCTATTGTAAGGGTCTTCGAGGATAGAACATGTCATTTATGTGTGCAAGCTACTATGATTTGATATAATTATCTTTCTCTTGCATTTCAAATTCTTAAATTTTGTATCAAAGCAATATTTTGGCTTTAGGAGGACACCTTTATTACTAAGGTTTTGGTTAAGGGAATAGGAATTTTGATATGAGAGCGGTGACCTATGGTATTGAGCTTATGGATTACATGTAATGAACACTTTAAAAGGCTTGAGGATACTTCATTGTAATGTGCTAGGAGGTGAGTGGTGAAGGCTAAGTTGGATGTGTTTGGTCTACGGAATAATAGACATAACAGTTGGCTTTTCTAGTAAAAGTTTTCTAAGATAAATCATGTGTGATTTGTGTGTTCATGTTGGTATGATTTGTTATAATTAGTTTTCTCTCGCTTTTTTAAATTTTCGCAAAATAGGGGTTGATGTCACTTTATTCCTTGAGGCTTTTAATTAATATATTAATATGAGGTAATGCATGATGAATTCCATGCTTCTTTTGAAATAAATTTTATGGTTATGAGCTATAGAGTTGAGCATAATGTTATTTTAATTGTCAAAGTATTGGCAAGACTACTAGCAAGATTAATTGCATTGGATTTTTTTTAGATAGAGTTAGTGAGAATACTATACTTCCAAGTGGAGTGTGCTTTTTCGTTGTATTGGAAGGAAGTTGTAATATGATGTTAAGGTGGTAATTAAGGTCTTTTTAGTATTACCTTGGAATAACAAAACCATAGTATATTACAAATTGAGTTTGGGTTGTGCTTGAGTGCTCTAGTTACCACATTTACCTGTGTTGCTTCACTGCTTGATCTAAGAATGAAATCTACACAAGGTAATGTTTATGGATAAAAGGAAAAATGATGATATAATACAATCCTTAATAATGAAGTAACTTATGATGAAAATTAATACCTTGATTGTTAATATGTAGGAAGATTCTTTATTTAATTTGGGGAATGTTGGGCCTTGTAATTGTCATATTTTCTTTTATTTAATTTCTTACTTTTTATAATAATTCCTTGTTCTTGTTGACCTATATTCATATTATTTGCTCAATATGATTCAAACCTTGGTAAAAAACTATTTTTTCATATAATTATGTCTTAATGAGATAGACCAAAGATGTTTCATTATAATTGAGCTAATAATTCATTGGATGAGATCATGATGAAAATAAGGGTTGTGAAGATCTATGGAGAAGGATCTTATTAAAAGAGTTCGTGGTTAATTTAAGTGGAGTTATTTCTAATTGAAGAATTAGTTATGAGACATAATCATCGGCTTCTTTGTTGAGAGATAGGAGAGTCATCCTAATTTAAGAAGAACGTTATGAGAATCTTCGATTCTCAAGAATGTTCCTTATTCTACAATTTTTTTGTTATAAATCTCATTCTGTAATATAAAAATAGAGGAATTTATCTCTCATGGTTGGTTGTACTTTTGAAAACACAGTACTAAGGATAGAGATTTTGACTATAATAGTTTCTTTGTTGGATTATAATGCAAAGAATTCTTATTTGATTTCAACATTATTAATTACTTCTTAATCTGAATTACTTTTAGAAGCAATATGAATCCAAACAGTTGGGCCTGCTTCCTAGATGAAGCATTGTCTTCCCTGTAAAGTAAATTATATTAGAACTTTGTTGTTTCCTTTTCCTAAATATTTATTTTTCGATAAATGGTTATTGAAGAGTTTCCTTTATGGTTTCGATAGCAACATAATTCATAACACTATTGTGCCATTAGAGGAACTTTTAGCCTAAAAGTGCCCATGAAAATTTCATGTAATTTGCACGTCATAATATGTAAACCAATAAAAAATATTCTAAATTTAGAAAGAGGTATATATATATATTTTGGAGGGAAAAAAAGATTTTTTTTTAAATTTTTTTAATTGTATTTTTGGTTATCTTCTTATAGGTTTACTCAAATTTCAAGTGTAGACAGTCGTTGGATGCAGAATTAAATTAAATGTAAGCTAGACGTTTTTTAATGTATATTCATTTTTTGTCAATGTGGGTCTTTTCAAAAGTATGCATGATGGGTACTCGTTGGATGTGAAATTTAATTCTGCATCTAATGAGTGTCTACACTTGAAATTTGAGTAAACCTATAAGGAGATAATCCAAAAATACAATTAAAAATAGTAGTTTTCTTCTTTTCCCTCCAAAATTCATCTCTTATTTTATTATTTTTCCATATGAGGCCACTTTTAGGTTGAAATTTCCTCTAATGATTGTTGTTTCTTGGGTAGACGATAGTTGTTTCTTGGATTTCTCATTGTTGTTTCTTTAATTATGTATTGTTGTTTCCTTATTATTGTTTCATGAAGCATTGTTATTAAATTAGATATTCTTTCATGAATAGTTAGATTGTTGATAAGTCTAGAATTGATATTATTTATGTTGTTCCTCAATTAGATGTGAAATTTAATTCCGCATCTAATGAGTGTTTACACTTGAAATTTGAGTAAACCTATAAGGAAATAAGCCAAAAATACAATTAAAAATAGTAGTTTTCTCCTTTTCCCTCCAAAAGTCATCTATTATTTTATTATTTTTCCTTATGAGACCACTTTTAGGTTGAAATTTCCTCTAATGATTATTGTTTCTTGGGTAGACGATAGTTGTTTCTTGGATTTCTCATTGTTTTTCTTTAATTATGTATTGGTGTTTCCTTATTATTGTTTCATGAAGCATTGTTATTAAATTAGATATTCTTTCATGAATAGTTAGATTGTTGATAAGTCTAGAATTGATATTATTTATGTTGTTCCTCAATTAGAATACTTGTTTAGCAGTTAGTCATGTCTTTGAATTTCCTTTTCATAAAAATATTTTGTTTCATTAGATATAAAATGATTTATTGATAATTAGGAATATTCTGCATGCAAAAGAAAGATTTATATTTTAGATTAACTCATATAGCACCAAAATTATCTCTTGAAAGCCTCTTGCATATACTTCCCCGGCTGCCTTGAGATAGAAAGACAAATCCCTGGGTTGATGAATTAATGTTCTGTGCTTGGTTGTTTTCAAGCAATATATAGTCTTAATAAAGAACTCCATTATGAAATGTTATCATCCTAGATATATGTTTTACATTATTTGAGAAATAATTTTACAGGTAGTTTGATGTGAAATACTTTTATAGATAGGCTAATGCTAGGCGAAGGCAAACCCCAATCATGGATGGTAGAATGATCTTCCCGTGTATGGATGTTTTCACTAGGATTTTGTGAGACTTAGTTGAACTTGGACACTTCTTTTAATTGTTTTTATCCCAAACATGTGTCTCTCACCCTCAAGACCTTCCCATGAGATTTGAATTAGCGACCTAATGAAGGCTAAACCCCACATAATCCAATTGATCTACACTTCATATGTAAATTGTTTGAGCAATACTTCTATATATATATATATATATATATATATAATATATATATATATATATATATATATATATAATCCAATTGATCCACACTTTGTATGTAAATTGTTTGAGCAATACAAATGTGTGGATCAATTGGATTATAATATATATATATATATAATATATATATATATATATAATATATAATATATATGTTGCTACAATTCTCAATTCATAATGTAGAATGAATATTAAGTCAATATAGTAATTAGTTGAAGATAACCATGTCATATGTATAAAATTAACATTATTTACATTAATGAAGATGTTAGAAGCTATACTTATTTCTCTGTAGAATGATGTTGTATATATTATGTTATGTTGTTCTTCCATATATGACATTGGTATAAAAGTTATCAACTAAAATATTTATATAATTAGATGTGAATATGCGTGTGATTTCATTGTGGCATTTGGAAAAAGTCATTGTATAGATATTCATTTTTGCAACAAATATTGATTTTAAGTATGTGAATGTAAAAAAATTCAAAGAGAAAAGCATATTGATTTTATGTATGTGACTGTAAAATTAACCATAGGTTGTTTAGGTTA
Organism: Pinus taeda; assembly: GCA_000404065.3. Taxonomy (NCBI): domain Eukaryota; kingdom Viridiplantae; phylum Streptophyta; class Pinopsida; order Pinales; family Pinaceae; genus Pinus; species Pinus taeda. The sequence continues at coordinate 134,617 of APFE031637722.1, forward strand.
GAATAAGATCATAGTGAGGAAATCCAAATTTGGGAATGCAAATCAAGTTTTATCATAATTCCCCTAGCATGAATGAAGATTGGTCATTCTACAGGACATGATCTTATTTTGAAGGCACAAGTTCTATTTCATTAAATTAAAAAGTTTGTAATGGATCACCTACATAGGAATGATGAAGTACCTCCAAAAGTGTAAACTAGGAGCTTCAAAATTTGGAAAGTACAAAAAATAATGAAGATGTCAGAAGCTATACTTATTTCTATGTAGAATGATGTTGTATATATTATGTTATGTTGTTCTTCCATATATGACATTGGTATAAAAGTTATCAACTAAAATATTTATAAAATTAGATGTCAATATACATGTGATTTCATTGTGGCATTTGGAAAAAGTCGTTGTATAGATATTCATTTTCACAACAAATATTGATTTTAAGTATGTGAATGTAAAAAAATTCAAAGAGAAAAGGATATTGATTTTATGTATGTGATTGTGAAATTAACCATAGGTTGTTTAGGTTAGAATAAGATCATAGTGAGGAAATCCCAATTTTGGAATGCAAATCAAGTTTTATCATAATTACCCTAGCATGAATGAAGATTGGTCATTCTGCAGGACATGATCTTATTTAGAAGGCACAAGTTTTATTTCATTAAATTAAAATGTTTTTAATGGATCACCTACATAAGAATGATGAAGCACCTCCAAAAGTGTAAACTAGGAGCTTCAAAATTTGGAAAGTATAAGGAGGCAGACTTGGATTTATTCAAATGAAAATTGTTTGAAGTGATTTTTCCCTCATAAGTTGAACTTCGTTGTATAATTTTCCAACAACATACCTAAACCAGTTGTTAAATGCGGTATGGATGCAAGTTTGAATCCCATCATATCTCCTTCAAATTTTTTAATGGATTGAGCAAAGACCATCCATGGTACCATCATATAGATATGGAGTGTCTTCCACCAAATTCATATTGTTTCTTGTTGATGCCTTCAAAAATTCTTTACATGTATCTCTAGTGGAGATTGTGTCATGACATTAGTATAATATGATTAAACCCTCAGTCTTATGATAGACTCCTTAGATATAATTTTATTGATATACCTTAGTTTGGTGCCTTATATCTGTGATAAACTAATATGAGGTTTGGTGCCTTATTGTAATGACACCTCCCTTATTTACTCTCTTTCACCGGTCTACTGGGGTAATCATGGGTTGAGGGCTACTATGACATGATTCAACCTCCTAAGTATAGTTAAGGAAGTGGAATTGACAAACTAGAACCTTACTAACCTTCCTCAGGAGCTACAAGACACCCAGGAGCCAAACCACCCCTCCTAGTGCCCAAACCCTGAGTTGGAATGCTTTTTCAGTGCCCTTGGCCAACAACTGCATGCATGACAAGGCCCAAAACTATGGCCCAAAATTGCCAATTTTGAGCATGTGGCCTCGATTATGAGCCACCTTTTTGGGGCTTGTCTCCAAACCACTGCCCAAAACTCAATGAAATTTCTTAGAGTGATAAATAACATCAAGAAAAAATCTTCCATACCAAACTTACTCAAATACTTGACCTAATTAGGCATAACCATAACAATCATTTCATCAAACATATTGAGAAGATGTAATCTACAGGTCCTAAACGCATATCTGAGCATAGGGGTCTAATAATTATCTGAGAATCATCAAGAAAGTCTAATTCCCTCTCCCAATATATTCAATAATCTTTTTTTATCTCATGCAATGCTGAAGATTATACCACCTCCACCCTCAAGCTACCACGATCTCGCCAAAACCAGTGAAGAGATCACTAAGCCCAAAACAAGCTTAGATGGCTCAGCATTTCTTCACCATTGCCTTGATGAATTCTCCTATCTCTACCCACCTGTTGAGGTATTCCCGGAGATTAGAGCACATCCACCCCAAACCCTTGGGAATTTTCCTGATACCACCTTATCCAGTTCCAAAACCAACTGACAATCCAAAGCTCAACCAAATAAAAGAACGATGTCACACCATGACTATCCGAAAATGGAAAGCAAAGGTTGAAACCACTGTCATACCTAGAAAAATCCATGCCAATGACATCAAGAGAACCAAATACGTACATGCATGTACCATGTATTCACAAAATAGCTAGGAAATAACTCATGAAACCTGTTACCTACAATTTTTCATG
>APFE031637722.1:141799-143961 GCA_000404065.3 Pinus taeda
CATAAATATTTAAACTTAAATGTAAATGTAAACAACCTAGAATGGGGATAGTTCTCACATAAAAACGTAATAGGGGTAGATAACGTAAACGCAAATGTAAAATTAAACTTAAACTTAAATGTAAACAACCCAGTATGGATTACTCACATAAAAAATGTAAACATTTAAATGTAAACCTAATGTTTAACAATTTGAAAGTTTTAATATAATGTTGGCCTATTTAAAAACCAATCTAATTACTAGTATGTATATAGTTAAATAAGTAAAAAATATAAATAAATTAGAAGTATGGTATATATATAATATATATATATATATATATAATATTATATATATATATATATATATATATATATTTACTCCAAGGTATGGTAAATAAATAAAAATATAAATAAACTAGAGGTACGGTAAATAAATAAAACATCATTTTATATTTATTTCATAAATTTCTTTATATTTATGAGAAATACAAAAAAGATGTTTTATTTAGGTGAAGTCTGTGAGCCAAATACCATGGGACAAATAATTATTAATACCATGGGCCAAATACCATATTTATAAAAGAGGTATGGTAAATAAATAAATATAAAAGACGAATAAAGAGGTATGATAAATAAATAAAAATATATCAAATAGGATTAGAAGTGAACATCTTATTATATACCAAGCCTATGGACCAAATACCATGGGAAATAAAAGAGATATGATAAATAAATAAAAATATAAATCAACCAGAGTTATGGTAAATAAATAAAACATGTTTTTATATTTACTGCATAAAGCTCTTTATACTTACTAACACTCAAAAATTAGGTTCTATTTAAGTGACCCCTATGGGTCAAATACCATTGGCCAAATTATTATTAATACCATACAAAAAAAAAACATTATTAACACTAATATTAATATTAAATATTAACAAGATTAATATTATTATTATTAAATATAATATTCATATTAATATTATAATAGTAATATTATTTAAATTTAATAAAATTTGGATTAATACAAATATTAAATTTGTTATATTATAATATATATTTAATATATCATGATATATATTAACTCTAGATATATATGGGAGGGGAGAACAAATACATAGAATAATAGAAGTGGAGAGATAGGGGGAGTCACAAGAGAGAGATCAAGATAAACTTAAGGATAGGGGAGAGAAGGAATGAAGAGAGAGAGAGAGGGACATGAGTGAGAGATGAAGAGAAGGGTAAGAAAGGGAGAATGAGACACAAAGATGGAGGGTGAGAGAGAGAAGGAGAGAGGGAGGGAGATAGTGAGAGGATTGGAGGGCGGAGAGAGAGAGATGGATGGGGGAAGAGAGAGGAAGGTAGGAGAGGAAGGATGAGAGAGATGAATTTCAATAGAGGAGGAGAGATGGATGGGGGAAGAGAGAGGAAGGTAGGAGAGGAAGGATGAGAGAGATGAATTTCAATAGAGGAGAGATGGAGGGAAGAAGAAAGACATATAGAGTGAGAATTGGAGAGAGAGGGAGTGACAAGGGAGAGATGGAGAGAGAGAGAGAGAGAGAGTATGTTTAGGGGTCAGATAAAGAGAAAAATAAAGAGAGATAGAGAAAGGGGGGAGAGGTAAGGACGGATATGTAACACATAGTTGGAGAGAGAGAGAGAAGGAGAGAGAAGGTGAGGGGAAGAAGAGGATGGAGAAGGAGAGAGAGAGAGAGAGAGGGAGAGAGAGAGAGAGAGAAAGAGAGGAATAATGAGAGACAAGACTTGAGAGAGAGGAGGAGAGTGATGGGGGAAGAGACAGGAATGGAGGGAAAAGAGAGAGAGTGATGGCAGAAGAGAGAGGGAGGTAGGAGAGAAAGGGAGAGAGAGGAAGTACTAGAGATCGAACTTGAGAGAGAGGAGGGGAGAACGAGGGGAGAACGAGGGAAGAAGAAATACTTAGAGAGTTGGAAGTGGAGAGAGAGAGGGAGTGACAAGGGAGAGATGGAGAGAGAGTGTGTACGTTTGGAGGTGAGATAAAGAGGTAAAGAAGGAGAGATGGAGAGAATGGGGGAGAGAAGGAGAGAGGGAAGAGGGAAGGATATAGTAACAGAATTGGAGGGTGAAGAGAGAGAGAGAGAGAGAGAGAGGATGTGAGAGAGTGGAGAGAGGGAGGGGAAGAGAGATGAAGTTGGAGGGGAA
>APFE031637722.1:146998-167822 GCA_000404065.3 Pinus taeda
GATTTCAGTCTAGATGTTGGTTGGTAATCCTATTTCTTACTTGCACTAGATGCATTGAGTTTAGTGTAGATGTTGGTTGATAAGCTTATTTTGTTACTTGCATTAGATGCATTGATTTGAGTCAAAATGTTGATTTCTAATCATATTTGATTACTTGCATTAGAGGCATCGATTTCACTGTAAATGTTGTTTTCTAATAGAAAGTTCATCAAGACTTATGCTCAGATTATCACGCCTATGGAGAAGTTATTGAAGAAGGACGCTACATTCTGTCGGGATGAAGAATGTCAGCAAAGTCTGGATATATTAAAAGAAAAGATGGTCACCACGCTGATCTTGGTCTTCCTGGACTGGAAGAAGGAATTCCATGTGCATGTTGATGCCTCGTGTATTGCGTTGGGGGCAGTGCTGACATAGGTCGGTGAAGGAGAGATGGATCGCCCTATAGCATTTGCAAGCAGGAAATTGTCAAAGGCTAAGAATAATTACTCAAAGACAGAGCGCGAAGGTTTTGCTATGGTATATGCGCTTCAAAAGTTCAGGCATTATCTGTTGGGTGGGAATATCAAGATGTACACAGACCATTATGCATTGAATTACCAGGTCAATAAGCTTGTGTTGGGGGGGAAGATATGCAAATGGTTGCTGCTGTTTCAAGAATATGATTTTGAGGTAATTGTGAAGCCAGGAAGGTTGAATGCAGGACTTGACCATTTGTCACATATTGAAACACGGAAGGAGCCTACTAATTTAGATGAAGGGCTATCCGACACGCAGCTCTTCACAGTGCGCGTATTAGATAATCATTTTGTGGATATTATCCACTTATTAATTACCAAAACGGTTCTAGAAGGATACACCAGCCAACATAAGAAAGAGTTAGTAGTGCTTCTTAGTAATTGCAAGACATTTATATAAGATGGGTTTAGATGGAGTACTTCGACAGTATGTACCCGATTTTGAATGAAATAACATCCTTGTTGAAGCTCATGGAGGAGCTGCGGGAGGACATTATGTAGGAAAAGCGACAGAACAAATGATTTTGCGCGTACAGTTGTGGTGGACTACATTACATAAGGATACCAAAGCATATTGTAGGGCATGCGATGCATGTTAGAGAACAGACAGACCATCACAGAGGGATGAGCTGCCATTGAACCCTCAGGTGTAATTGAATCCATTTGAGAAATGGGAAATTGACTTTGTAGGGCCGATTCATCCTCCAGGCAAGAAGACGGGACCGCGCTATATCATCACCGCGACAAAATATGTAACCAGATGGGTGGAGGCACAACCTATGAAGGATTGTACAAGAGCCACAACAACTAAATTCTTGTTTGAGTACATGTTAACCAGGTTTGGTTGCTTAAAAGTTTTGATGAGTGATCACGGTACGCACTTCCTCAATGAAACGATCAACGCGCTGATAGAATACTTCCAAGTGTATCATCAGAAGAGTACACCATATCATCCTCAAGCTAATGGACTAGTTAAGACCTTTAATAAGGTCTTGGAGAATGTGCTGACAAATATTTGCAACGCGCAATGCAATGATTGGGACGTACACGTACTAGCAGTGCTGTGGGCTTATAGGACTACTTGCAAAAAGCTAACAGGTCAGACACCTTTTCGGTAGGTCTATGGTGTAGAAGTTGTGATTACTATGGAACATATTGTGCCTAGTCTCCACATAGCAGTTTTCATAAGAATGGCGGACCACGGAGCCTTGGAAGAATGGCTTGCACATCTAATGGAGCTTGAAGAAGACAAGTTATTGGCTGGATTCCATAAGCAAGTCCAAAAGGAACGTGAAATATTCTGGCATGATCGACACATCAAGCTATGCACATTCAAGGTAAATGATTTGGTATTATTATATGATAGTATGTTTGCTAAGTTTCGAGGAAAGTTTCAGATGCACTGACTGGGGCCACATGTTATCAAAGAAATCACAAATGGGGGTGTGGTTCAGCTCGCCAAGTTGAATGGAGAACCTTTCCCAAGAAAATTAAATGGGAGATGATTTAAGCCATATATAGGAGATACAGTCAATAACTATATCATGGCAGAACAATCTTACTATTCCAGGAAGCTGCAAGGGAGCGTGGGACTATAAACTACACTGCCCAGTTCTGGGGACTATGTGATAGAGGGGTTGCGTGAAAAAGGGTGATGTCACAATACCAGAAGCCGCACGAAGGGAGTTTCACTATGGAAGGAGATACCGTGTAGAATAGCCAGAAAGTGACCGTTAGAGTCAATGTTCATGATTTGACAGCCAGGAGATAGTTAAGAGGAGCGGGTGGGCGGCATTTAATGCTGAAATATTTGGAGATCTATTGCGAAATCAGCATTAATGGATGGATTTTCGAGAGAAAGGTCGGATTTGAATTCAAATTCTCCTATAAATTACACGTGCCACTCCAACATAGAACACTTTTCACCCTTAGAGATTTGAGTTTTGTTGTTCGTTGCTTATGAATCATGAGTTCTTTGAGGATTTGGTCGCAATCCTCGCATTCAATAATCTACTTGAGTCATCCGGGAAATTCATTTGCAACATCATGTTAGGACTAGGCCCCACTGAGACTGCAAGCACTGGAGGAACTATCGACTACGAAGGAGCTTCTCCAGAGGTTGTGATCATGGAAGCTCTGACTCTTGTACCTACGACGCTGAGGTCACCTAGGCCAAAGCCTACACCTGTGCGAGAGACCCAAAAGCCGAATAAAGACAAGCAAAAAAGGTCGGTGCCAGTGCACATGTTGCCTAGGAAGCATTCTGCTGCCTAGACACAGAAGAAGGAAAATCATCCTGAGAATATTGTAGATTTGGAGAATGAAGAGCGCACTAAAGATATAGATGCTGAGGGTGCGAAGCCCATCACCAAGTGGTTGGAATATATCCCTCCACATAAAGGGAAGGCGAAGGTCACCAAGAACCCTGACTCGTTGCAATTTGTCATTCACAAGCCCCTATTGGTTGATAAGATAACCTTCGAAGGTCCACACTTGGTGCGAATCCCTCTATTAAAGATGGAAGATTGGGACCCGGCTAACCATGAGAGGTTCGCTCACCCCGTGACAGAAAATTATATGAGGTGCCTGTACTACAAATACTAAAGTGTCAGTGAATTGGAGATAGTTGAGTGGATCTACGGAGTGGAGCAATCTGGGTTGTTGAACCTACTGTGGGTGCCCCACTACCATCGCTCTAACACTAACACCACTTGTATATGACACTTTCTTACTCTGGTGCACAATGGGTGCTTATGGCTTGACACACCTATCCCCATCATGGATATGATCATCCATAGGACCACACACCTGCTGCATGAGGGTTTGAATTGGGCCAAGGATTTTGGCGGAAATACAAGCAAGAGAGACTTGGTAGAGAAGATGAAAAAGAAATTTGAGCTTATGAAGAAGCCGTGTGGCTATTCCATAACATCCATCAATGACCCTACGGTGATGATTGCCACCCAAATATTGGTCGATAAGGTTATGATGAGGTGCCGCATGGACGAGGTTCCGATGCCTGTGATCTCGTTAGTTGCACAATGTGCGAAGGGCTTGCAGTTTAAATGGTCGTGGTACTTATGCAGTGAATTCCTTCTGAATTGTCGCGAGGCCCAAGATGAGAGCAAGCCCTTCCACTACGCATGCTTATTGCTCTCCATTGTGCTAGTTTCTTGGGAAATGATGGAGGAGAGCCAATTTCCTCCACTGAAGGCAGGATTACCGAAGGCTGCACAGTTTGCCTCCCTTTGGGCAATGAAGGACCCCACACGGGTCATCGAAATGAATATTTTATGGGTATGGATGGAGTCGAGCTTTCGCATGGCCATCAACATGTGCTTAAGGTTGTCCCCAACCTTGTATGAACAACTGTCTGAATATGCTGCATTCAAGTCAGATTTCCACCGCGTCTACATTCAGGCGCAGAAGGACCCGTAACAAAAGTGGTTTGATATGTTGTATCTAGTTACTGATGATTCGATACAGGAAGTGATCAAGCACTGTCTAGTAGATTGGCACACTCCATCCAACTTGGCCATAGGTACCAACAAAGGCACGGGGAGCTTAGCGGAGAAGGAGGGAAAGGATGCAACAAAAGAGGCGCAAAAAATTTGGCCACGTAGTGAAAGCATGTTGAAGATAAGGCCCAAATGGAAAAGGAGCGCGCTGCAAAGGATCAGGCTAAAGAGGAACAACGTGAATCCGAACAAAGTGCTAAATACCCTTCACCCGAAACCGACGAGGAAGAATAGTCAGCGCAGGGCGGTGGAGGTGATCAGGGGCAGAGCACCCAATTACGGATAAGGAAGCATAGACAACAACAATAGGAGGGTTCTCGGAAGAGGAGAAAGTCAGCTAAAACGTAGGTGGATCCCATCATGCTGACGAAGGGCGATCTCAACGAGATCAGGGACAAAGTGCATGACACTACCACTGAGATGTTGCAACAATTTGAGCAACAATACATGCGGTCATTGGGAAATGTTTAGAACGATCTGCACGAGCTGCAGATCCAAACTAGAAGAATACAGGTGGGTGCAAGACAAGTAAGCACCACACAGATGATCCTGGCGCCGGGGACAATTTAGGATGCAAAAATGGTAAGGAAAATGGACCTGAGGACAGTTTCTCTACCACAAGGGTACCAGAGCGCGAAATCGGCTGATAACAAAATTGTCGTAAGCACCCTGAAGAACGTTGGCCTCAATATTGCAGCACTCCCTAACGAGTTTCTTCACACGCTGCAGGTAGGAGTGACAACGAACTGAGAGCTCGGGAGCAACGCACTCTCATCTTAAGAAGCAAGTATCGGGTGAACAATGAGAAAATGTTTACTGAGAAGACACAGGCCCTAAAAGAAAGGGATACGATCCAAGCACAGAGCACCCAGTTGAGAACCATGGTTATAGAGGCATACATAATAGTGGTTGAGTTGCACATACCTGAGGACGCACAACCAGAGGTCAAGATCCAGAAATTCATTGTGGGCGTCCGCGATACAAAGGAAAAGGTGGAAAGAGTGCAATTTGAACTCAATATGAAAATCATGGAGTTGCATCTCAAGTCACAACCTTCGACTCCGCCCAAGGTTAGGGAACAACACGGAGCTGCCATCAAGGAAATGATGGCTACTGTGGATGCCATAGTCGTGGACTGCACAACTTTGTTTGAACAGGCAATGGAGTTGGGGACAACCCTGAAGGAAGATCCCAACCTACAGATATTGAGTACAGAGATCCGTGAAATGCAAAATATGTATGACGAGGTTAGGGCGACATCGCGCTCAATTGCTACAGCGCAATACATCGCTAGATTGTAGGAGGGGAAGAAACTCTTCGCATAGGTTGAAGCAGCGTAGAAAAAAGAAGCAGTGCTTAAGGCCAGGTTGGGTACCTGGTTGGAAGAAGCCTACCGAGCCTCAACTGGCATCCAGGAGAAACTGAAGAACTTGCAGCTCACACAACAGAAGATCAAGCTGGTAGGCGAAGGACCTGCTATAGAGCAACTCGTTGAACAAGTCAATCAGGAAGCTACACAAAGCACTACAGAGGTAGTAGTTGTGCACGTGGAGTTGGGGGATCTTCATTTATAATTTTATTATGGATTTTCCCACTTTTTAAACTCAATTTTCTATATTATGTTATGTAAATTATAGTCAAAGGCTACAGGGTCAAAAACTATATTTTTCTGCTCCTTTTTGGGAAAAGAAAAACTATATAATTATAATTTTTTTTAATTTATTGCATGCTAATATGTTTATAGTCAGAGTTACTAAGCCCTTGATATATTTTGTTCCTTTTTATTATCCATGAATGCATATAATGTAAATTCTTTATGTTCTTACATATGGTTATCGTGGAAATCTTGGAATTAATGGTATTATTAGTTTTTATTTATATCCTTGTAACCATGCATGTGTATAGGGTATCTTTTACTACAACTTATTTATTGTAATGATAGTAAATCTATATCAACTATGTAATTATTATTTAATTTAGAATACACAAACTAGGCTATGGGCATGAAAGATTGCTATACTTGGAGACCACCTAATATTTTCATTAGGCCTTGCTATTACTTTGTCGAGGATTAGTTGTCTCTTGGAAAGTTGAGAACGTCAATTTACTTGTCATGGGCCTACAACATTCGAACCTTGACATGAAAAAGAATATCGTTCAAATCAACTATATTACTAAATGTCTTATAATAATCCTATTTACTATGATCAAGATATATATCTTTTTGCACCATTCGCACGAATATGGTTTTTAATTCAAGTGAAGTGTTAATGTTTAAAAGTAGATTGTGTACACAGTGTTATTCCTCTTACCACCATTGTATTTTTTCTACAAAAGATATTTTGGTATTTCTATTCATAATCTCCTATATAGTGGATACGAGGGTTAGTCCCTTCATAGGGTTTCTTCCCAAATCCTCTGTAATAGTGGGAAACGTACTTTTTGCTATAACCACCAATTTTCATGCAACATAAATAACACAAATACACATACATCTATATATTTTGAACTCATATAACATTTGTAGGATTTTGCATTCATTTTCTTTCTAATACCTAGAATCATTTAAAACCATAACATTGTCCCACTCCATTCTTGTGTAACACTGAATAGCCATAAATAACTTAATTAACACAAAAATATCAAGACATTTACTTATCTAAATTTTTCCTAGAAATGTATTAAAGGTTGTCATGTTCCCCCAAACTCCATCTCATCTCTTCGAGAAGAAAAAAATAATAGTAATTTCTTAGTTCATTCTCCCTTAACAACTAGTATTTTCTTGCTAATTTTTGGATTTAGGTCAATTTTTCTAACCCAATACCCCTTTCTTTTAATTTAACTGACTTTATTTCTCACATCCTTATTTTAGAACCTTCGAAATGTGCTAGTATTGTTTCTATGGAGTACCAAATACACCTTCCTTGGAGTTGGTTGTTCCCTAAAAGATAAACAAAAGCAAGTTATTGTTGTTAGTGGACAAACATGGGCAAACAAAGCTCTGTAAAAAAAGAAAACAATGCATACATGAACATAAACTTAAAAATAAGAAATAAACACATGAATAATGTGTAATGAAGCAAACACATAAACAAAGTAATGGAAAATGGTTGCTTTTATTGATTGATGAGTGTAGAAGATATAGAATAGAGGAATAAAAGACACTTTGAGAGAATTTTTTGAGTAATGGCACTCAAGAATCCTCAACGGGGAATTTCCATTCCTCAATCTCCTTGCAAGCTTCCTCTCTATCTTTGAAAGAAGTATGAACACTCTCTCAATGATGAAATTCTCTTCTCAATGAAATGCTTGATTGCTAGGGAGAAATTTCATGAACAATAAAATGCTTTGTTTCTTCTTCTTTTCTAGCTCTCCTAGAACTTGTATTTATAGAGTTTTATGGACACTCCTAGTCTTCTTGGCTTATCAATGTGGTGGTTGACCACATAAATGAGATGAGAGCTACTAATTCCTTGCCTTTAAGGGTTTTTAGGGCTCAAGGCTCGAAATTGTTAGCCCATCATTTGTTAGGGTCCAACCCCAACCTCTTTATTTATGTAATAAGCTCAACCAGTTCAGTCATATTCATATTTAGTTAGAGAGTCAATAAAGCCCATATTACTAATTGTATTTGGTTGATCCGCATTTCAAAAATGGACCACAGTTAGTTAATAAATAAAGTGGTTAACCGATGTTATGAAAACGTCTACTAGTCTTTAGGATGTTGGAGGTCATTTAGCTATAAATAGTCATAGCTAGTAAGGGAAAGATCAATGAGACTTATTTTTAATTGAGCTCTATTGTTCTGGAGGTTTCCCCCTCAAAGAGGCAAGTGAACATTAAATCTATTTTTGAATAATAAAATACTTACTGTTTTTCTCATTCTATCATATGTTCTAGGTTATATTTCTTTGCATTTCTGGTATTCTGGAATTTGTCATAGGTCAAGAGCATAACAAGTGGTATCAAAGCACTTTCCAGGGCCAGTTGTTCCTCCAATTTCACATAACTATATTAGGTTAGAGACATGTTCTCACGTCTTCAAACCAAAAGATTTGTCCTTGAGCACATAAACCTATGGATTTTGGGAGGCATGCACATAGAAACTAAAAGAGGTGGTCACACTTCTTGGACTCCCTTGTAACCCCTATTTGTACCCCTTCGAGTATTAGCGCATTAGACAGAACTATGTAGGGATTGGACTTCCACGTACCCTTGGGTATATTGGAAGCCCCCTAGGCTCACCTGAAGCCTAGCCTTAGATAAGTCATCGGTCGTCTTGCTGCTACAATACAGTGAGAACAACGCTCGAAGAGATTACTCACACATACGATGGGGTAGTCGTGTAGTATGACTAAGGTTACAATCAATCCTCCTTAGTTAGTGCCCTAAAGTATTGGGTTGAGTACTATTTTTGGACCCTTGTGTATATTTCAATCTGTAGCACCTAAAATTCCTTTGTGACCATAGTTCCTTTTTCTCTCTAAACATCACCCACTATCTTATCTTCCAGATGAGATCCAATAGTTGGGGTTCCGTCACTGTAGTGAAAATCAAATCCAGTAGTTGGGGTTCTGTCGTCGTCGCATAAATTAGATCCAACAGTTGGGGTTTTGCTGCCGCCGTGCAATTCACATTCAACAGTTGGGGTTTCACAGTGCCGATTACACTCTTTGTGCATGGAGGCTTGTTACTACTACAATCTGGGCCCTATTTACGTAGGATATTGGGTAGGACAATTTTTTTCTAGAATTCGATCACTGTAGTATTGATCAGTATGGAGACTTATCCCATAAGCTTTAGGATGACGAGTTGATCACAATGGTACCATTCACTTGTCAGCCTCAATTTTCAGCAGTGCCAAATTTTTCCAAAGTCACTTCAAGTGACCCCCACCAATATTGTTCTTAATATATATATATATATATATATATATATATATATTCATTCTTTAAAGGAAAAAAATTAGCTTTTTGAGAATTGTTGGTAATCATGGTTTGGAGGTACATTCAAAAATAATTAGGAGATATTTTAATTATTCAAATTTTTATTTGTTTATTATATATTTAATCAATTTTATGTTTAATATTTTTAAGATATGTTATTAATTTTTATTATTTTAATTTGATCTATAAATTTAATTATTAATGTATGTTTATATCATTATTTAATTTTAGATATTAAAATGAATTAAAATTTTGGTAATTTATGAAAAAAGTTTGAAAGTAAGCTATCATATTCTGTTACACAAGAATTGTTCCTAATGAATATCCATTAGCATTTGTTTCTAATTCAAAAGATTACAACAAATTTAGCATGGCTAAGAATGGAACATAAGTGATTTTATTCTTCGATTCTTCAAATGATTATTGTTGTGGTTTACTCTAATGAAATATCTTTCTTTTAGTGATCAAGGTGTGCAATGGTGTTGCTACTATTAAGAAGTTTACAATGAACTTTCTAAGTATTATGCTATCCCCATGAAACTCGTGACTTGTATCACAATACTAGGAATAGGCCATTGGGTGATAATTGCAATCTTTTCCAGATATACCTTTAGCCCTTCTCCATCAATCATGTGTCTAATATATATCAACGATTTCTCCCCAAATTCGCATTTCTACAAATTGGCTATCAATGAATTCTTCCATAAGGTATTTAGTACTTGTGTCACATGTCAGAAGTGATTTTTCCATGTATCATTGATTATTAGTATGTCATCTAGATATACTATTACAAAGGAGTAAATGAAAATGTGTAACACATCATTACTCAATCTCATGAAATTCGCAAGTGTATCACATAAGCCTAGAGGCATTACTAACCACTCGTACACACCTTGTCTTGTTTTGAACATTGTCCTCCACTTTTCTTTAGATTTTATTTTCACTTGATGGTAACCCTATTTAAGGACCATTTCATTAAATAATTTAGTTTGTTGCAGATAATTCAAGAGGTCATCAATCCTTAGTAAAGGATATTTTTTATTAGTGATTTAGTTCAAGGTATGGAAGTCAATGCAAATTATCCAACTTTCATCCTTGTTTGGAACTATGATGATGGGTGAACCACATGGGCATGTACTAGGTCCAGTGACTCCATACTCCAACAATTGTTGTAGCTGCTTCTTTCTCTTCATCAACTTCAATGATGGAGTTCTTGTATAGTCCAATGTTAGGTATTGATAAATTCAACAACAATTGATTATTTTGTTGAACCTCTCCTTTGGGTGGTAGTCATTGAGGTGCTTAACACACTGCTTTGTAGGTTTCAACCAATTATTGTAGTTTTTATTGGTTCTTTTCACTACATCCTTCCTAATGTACCTTCATCTCCAACTTGCTTCCTTATCCTCATTTCTTTCCTTCTCTTAGAAAAAAATGAGACAAACTTCTTCATGATACCCATGATTATTCGAGCTTTATGAACAATGATCAAAGAGATTTTGTCTTCATCTTGGTGTGCATTTATGTAATATGTGCTAATTCCATCCTTGACCAGGCTATACCTATTTTATTTCCTCTTGAAGATGGAAACACAAGTTTGAATTCAAACTTGGGATTGTTATTCATTCTTCACCTTTGGAAAGGTTATTTTGCACCATGTTGGTATTTGCTAGAGAATTGTCCTTGACTATGAAGATTATAAGGAGTATTGAATCAAGTTGGATTATTATGGAACAAGTTGCATTAACTTTTTTTAGATTATTCTTATAAAAAATATTTTATGTTAAAATTAACTCAATAAAATAGCCATAGATGGTAGGTCAACAATGATGGTTTCTAGAACATGGTATTGGTGATACGTGGCATTGATCTTATAGATCACATGTAATGAATCATTCAAAATATTTAAGGATAGTCCATTATATTGTGTGAAGATGTGAGCAATGAAGGGTCACTTAGTTGACTTGGTTAAGTTTGGTCAAGGGAATAATATATCCACTAGCTATTTTTTCTTGTAAGGGTGTTCCAGGATAGATCAGGTCATTTATGTATGCAAGCTACTATGATTTGACATACTTATCTTTCTCTTGCATTTAAAATTCTTATATTTTGTAGCAAAACAAGATTTTAGCTTTAGGGGGACACCTTTATTACTAAGGTTTTGGCTTTTTTTTAAGGCTTGCAACAAGCTATTAACATGAATATTGTAATGATAAAGGGTAGAATGTGGTAAGGGAATAGGAATTTTGATATGAGAGTGGTGACCTATGGTATTGAGCTTATGGACTACATGTAATGAACACTTTAAAAGGCTTGAAGATACTTCATTTTAATGTGCTAGGAGGTGAGTGGTGAAGGCTAAGTTGGATGTGTTTGGTCTAGGGAATAATAGATATATTAGTTGTTTTTTCTAGTAAAAAACTTCTAAGATAAATCATGTGTGATTTATGTGTTCATGTCGCTGTGATTTGTTATAATTAGCTTTCTGTTGCATTTTTACATTTTCACAAAATACGGGTTGATGTCACTTTATTCCTTGAGGCTTTTAATTGATATATTGATGTGAGGTAATGTATGATGAATTCCACGCTTATTTTGAAATTTTTTTATGGTTATGAGCTATAGAGTTGAGTTAATGTTATTTTAATGGTAAAAGTATTTCCAAGACTACTAGCAAGATTAATTGCATTGGATTTTGTTTACAGAGAGGTAGTGAGAATACTATACTTCCAATTGGAGTGTTATTTTTCATTGTGTTGTAAGGAAGTGATAATATCATGTTAAGGTGGTAATTAAGGTCTTTTTAATATTACCTTGGAATAACAAAACCCAATTATATTACAAATTGAGTTTAGGTTGTGATTGAGTGCTCCAGTTGCCAAATCTACCCTTGTTTCTTCATTTCTCGATCTAAGAATGAAATCTACACAAGGTAATGTTTGTGGATAAAAGGAAAAGTGGTGATATAATACAATCCTTAACACTGGAGTAACTTATGATGAAAATTAATACCTTGATTGTTAAGATGTAGGAAGATTGTTTATTTAATTTGGGGAATGTTGGGCCTTGTAATTGTCGTATTTTCTTTCATTTAATTTCTTACTTTTTATAATAATTCCTTGTTCTTGTTGACTTATATTCATATTCTTTGCTCAATATGGATCAAACTTTGGTAAAAACCTATTTTTCCATATAATTATGACTTAATGAGATAGACCAAAGATGTTTATTTATAATTGAGCTAATAATTAATTAGATGAGATCATGTTGAAAATAACGGTTGTGAAGATCTATGGAGAAGAATTGTGTTAACAGAGTTCGTGGCTAATTTAAGTGGAGTTATTCCTAATTGAAGAATTAGTTACGAGACATAATCATTGGCTTCTTTGTTGAGAGATAGGAAGTCATCCTAATTTAAGAATGTTATGAGAATCTTCGATTCTTAGGAGTGTTCCTTATTCTACAAAATTTTTGTTATAAATCTCATTTTGTATTATAAAAATAAAGGAATTTACCTCTCGTGGTTGGTTGTACTTTTGAAAAGACAGAACTAAGGATAGAGATTTTGACTGTAACAGTTTCTCCGAAGGATTATAATGCAAATAATTCTTATTTGATTTCAGTATTATTAGTTACTTCTAAATGTTAATTTCTTTTAGAGGCAATCTAAATCCAAACAGTTTGGGCCTGCTTCCTAGATGAAGCATTGTCTTACCTGTAAATTAAATTATATTAGAATTTTTTGTTTCCTTTTCCTAAATATTTATTTTTCGCTAGATGGTTATTGAAGAGTTTCCTTTATGGTTTCGATAGCAACAAAATTCATAGCACTATTGTGCTATTAGAGGAAATTTTAGCCTAAAAGTGACCATGAAAATTTCACATAATTTCCATGTCATAATATGTAAACCAATCAAAACATTTTAAATTTAAAAAGAGGTACATGTATATATTTTGGAGGGAAAAGAAGAAAAACTACTTTTTTTAATTGTATTTTTGGTTTATCTTCTTATAGGTTTATTCAAATTTCAAGTGTAGACACTTGTTGGATGAATAATTAAATTTCACATCCAATAAGTACCCATCATGCATACCTTTTAGAATACCCACAATGATAAAAATTGAAAATAAAATAAAAAAGTTTGTTCATGACATTTTTTTAATGTATCTTCAATTTTTGTCAATGTGGGTCTTCTCAAAAGTACACATTATGGGTACTCGTAGGATGTGTAATTTAATTCCACATCCAATGAGTGTCTACATTGAAATTTTAGTAAACCTATAAGGAGATAAGCCAAAAATACAATTAACAATTGTTGTTTCTTCGATTTCTCATTATTATTTCTTTAATTATGTATTGTTGTTTCCTTATTTTTGTTTCATGAAGCATTGTTATTAAATTGACTGAGATAGCACCAAAATTATCTCTTGAAAGCCTCTTCCATATACTTCCCTGACTACCTTGAGATAGAAAGATAGATCCCTAAGTTGATGAATTAATGTTCAGTACTTGGTTGTTTTCAATCAATATATAGTCTTAGTAGGGAACTCCATTATGAAATGTTATCATCCCAAATATATGTTTTACATTGTTTGAGAAATAATTTTATAGGTAGCTTGATGTGGAATAATTTTATAGATAGGCTAATGCTAGGTGAAGGCCAACCCCAATCATGGATGGTAGAATAATCTTGCCACCAATGGGATGTTGTCACTAGGATCTTGTGAGACTTAGTTGAACTTGGACACTTCATTTAATTGTTTTTATCCCACACATGTGGCTCTCACCCTCAAGCCCTTCCCATGAGTTTTGAATTAGTGACCCAATGAAGACTAAACCCCACATAATCCAATCGATCCACACTTCGTATGTAAATTGTTTGAGAAATACTTATATATCTATCTATCTATATATTATTATATATATATATATATATTTAATATTATATATATATTATATTATATATATTATATATTATATATATACTATATATATATATTGTTGCCACAATTCTCAATTCATAATGTAGAATATTAAGTCATTATAGTATTTAGTCGAAGATAACCATGTCATGTGTATAAAATTAACATTATTTACATTAATGAATATGTTAGAAGCTATACTTATTTCTATGTAAAATAATGTTGTATATATTATGTTATGTTTCTCTTCCATATATGACATTGGTATAAAAGTTATTAGCTAAAATATTTATCAGCTAAAAGCTATCAGCTAAACTTGGGGTTCCCAAAACCCTTATGACCCATGCTCTAAGAATTTCTCATGAGAATCACTGAGAAGAGGAAAAATCTCATCTTCTGAAAGTTTTTGAAAATAATGGTTATAGCAGGCAGCAAGGCCTCAAAGCTTTTCTAAGGGCTAGTAAAGAATCATAGATTAAACCTTCTCGTGATGATACAATCTCCAATTTTCAACTTCCTTTCATTCAAGGGACCATAGATAATATTTCCCATATCCTCAAAAAGAACAATGTTTCTTCTACCTTCAAACCCATTAATACCATTAAAAATTCTCTTAGATCCATCAAATATGATGTAAGCCCTAAAGTCATGAAAGACATCTCTACTCCATCCCATGTTCTTGTGGGATTCCCTATATTGGGGAAACTAGTTGCTCCATTAACCAGAGAATCCAAGAACATGCAATAGATATTAAGCACAACTGCTCTCATTCCTAGGCTTTCACTGAATATGCAGTGAAATCCAATCACCATGTTTGTATCGAGGATTCTCGGGTCATCACCAAGATTGATCACTTCCATCATAGGAAGCTTTGAGAAGCCATTGAAATTGAAAAATGTGTTATTAATCTTAACAGGGACAATGGTTGGAAGTTAAGTAGAAGTTGGATTCCTTCCCTCTTTTCGTAATTTTATTTTTTAATAATAAATATAATAATATTAATAATTGATTATTTTTATTTTTATATTGCAATTTATATCCTCTTTGACCTCCCTATTAAAATATTATCCAATCTTTTAATATAATAATATTTAAATATAATTGTTGAATATTATTCATTTTTAATAATAACCATATTAAACTTATTTTTAATTATATATTTACAAATGATGAATTATTATTATATTATTAAATTAATCTAATTAATTTGAATTCAATATTATTTTAATTAAAATAAAACATAACAAAATAACGATAAATCTATTCAAATAACTTTTTAACGG
Organism: Pinus taeda; assembly: GCA_000404065.3. Classification (NCBI taxonomy): domain Eukaryota; kingdom Viridiplantae; phylum Streptophyta; class Pinopsida; order Pinales; family Pinaceae; genus Pinus; species Pinus taeda. The sequence goes on from APFE031637722.1 coordinate 162,187, forward strand.
CTAATTCGTAATAGCTATTTCCTAACGGCTCTCTAGAACAGATGCATTCGTGCTATTTAAACATTCTCATTGGCTAATTTTTTCACCTTTTTCCTCATGATGAACCATATTAGATGGTTCGAAATGTCGACCAAAAACTCATGATGTGATTAATCTGAAAGAATTTATCAAAATCAGTATGGATCACAAAAGTCTAAAATCAAATATGTATGTGATTTAGTTGAGGAATTTGGAAAAAGTAATTGTATATATATATATATATATATATATAATTATATATATATATATATATAGATATAGATATATGTATACACACAACAAATATTGATTTTAAGTATGTGGTTGTAAAATTAACCATAGGTTGTTTAGGTTAGAATAAGATCATAGTGAGGAAATCCAAATTTGGGAATACAAATCGTTTTATCATAGCTCCCCTAGCATGAATGAGATTGGTAATTCTACACCACATGATCTTATTTAGAAGGCAAAAGTTTTATTTAATTAAATTAAAAAAAATTAATCAATCACCTACATAGAAATGATGTAGTACCTCCAAAAGCGTAAACTAGGAGGTTCCAAATTTCGAAAGTACAAAGAATCGTATGCCTAACAAAGGCTGATTTGGAATTATTCAAATGAAAATTGTTGGAAGTGATTTTTCCCTGCTAATTTGAACTTGGATGTATAATTTTCCAACAACATACCTAAATCGATTGTTAAATGCAGTATGGATGCAAGTTCAAATCCCATCATATCTCCTTCAAATTTTTTAATGGATTGGTAAAATACCATTCATGGTACCATCATATCCTTATGGAGTGTCGTCCACCAAATTCATGTCGTTTGTTGTTGATTCCTTCAAAAATTCTCTACAGCTCTCTCTAGTGGAGATTGTGTCATGACATTGGTAGAATATGGTTAAACCCTTATTCTTGTGATAGATTCCTTAGATATACTTTTATTGATATACCTTATTTTGGTGTCTTATATCCATGATAAACTAATATGAGGTTTGGTGCCTTATTGTAATGCCACCTCCCACATTTACCCTCTTTCACCAGCCTACTGGGGTAAGCATGATTTAAGGGCCACTATGACATGACTTAACCTCCTAAATACAATTAAGGAAGTGGAATCGACAAACTAGAACCTTACAAACCTTCCTCAAGAGCTACAAGACACCCAGGAGCTAAAAAACCCATCCCAGTGCCCAAACCCTGAGTTGGAATGTCCTTTTAGTGTTGTGCGCCAACAACGACATGCATGATAAGGCCTCCATGTGGCAATGGGCTTACAGACACGTGCATAAGCCTATAAGGGTTCAACTATGGCCCAAAACTATCAATTTTGAGCATGTGGTCCCTATTCTTAGTCACCTTTTTAGGGCTTGTCTCTAGACCACTGCCCAAAACTCAATGAAACTTTTTAGAGTGATAAATAACATCAAGAAAAAATCTTCCATACCAAACTTACTCAAATACTTGACCTAACTAGGCATAACCATGATAGTCATTTCTTCAAACATACTGAGAACATGTAATCTATAGGTCATAAAAGCATATCTACATATAGGGGTTTGATTATTATATTAGAATCATCAAGAAGGTCTAATTTCCTCTCTTAATAGCTTCAATAACCTTTTTAATACCATTAATTCCTAAATATTAAACAACCTCCAACCTCAAGCTACTGTGATCCCACCAAAACGAGTTAAGAGATCACTAAGCCCAAAACAAACTTAGATGCCTCAAAATTTTTTCATCATTGCCTTGAGGAATTTTCCTATCTCTGCCCACCTGTTGAGGGAATCTTGGAGATTAAAGCACCTCCACACCCAACCCTTAGGAATTTTCCTGATACCACCTCACCTAGTTCGAAAAACATCTGACAATCCAAATCTCAACCAAATAAAAGGACCCCGTCACACCATGGCTATCTGTAAATGGAAAGGAATGGTTGAAACTACTATCACACCCAGCAAAATCCATGCCAATGACATCAAGAGAACTAAATACATACCATGCATTCACAAACCAGCTAGAAAATAACACATGAAACCTGTTACCTACATTTTTTCCTGTTGTAACTATTTGATCCAACTTTTCCTTTATTTTCCTTTGTTTTACTTTCTTGAACCCTAGAGTGCTCGAATATCGTTCTAAGTGTGTAATATTATGAGAGAATAGAGAGAGCACTCCAAACTAAATAGACAAAATATGTGAACTGATACTTAGAATCCTTTTTATCGTTGAGACCTTTGTCTTCTTCAATTTCCCCCTCATGCAAACCGATGACCTTTCGTCTCACTTAAAGCCCTTTTAGACCACGATTTCTTAGTCCGATGCCTTGGAGCCCCAATGAAATAATAGGAGGTCTCGTTCCATACAAATTTAATGGAATTTCTTAGTTTGGTGCCTCATAGCCTTGATATACTAATATGAGGGCTAGTGTCATAGAGCCCCGATAGACCAAAATACCTTAATCTAGTGAATCAGAGCCTTGATGGACTAAGATGAGGTTTGGTACCATAAATCTTTGATAGATTGAGATGCCTTAGTCTAGTGGCTTAGAGCCTTGATAGACCAAGGGTGGTATAGTTCCTTAGAGCCCTAATAGGCTAAGAGAGAATTGTTGCCTTAGAGTCGTAATAGATCTAGGCGGTTTAAGACTATATATGAAAGTTAGGAAGGAAGAGATTGAGGGTTCTTGTACTTCCTCGACATTGTGATAGAACTTTCAATGCCATTTATTGTCACATGGGTTACTCCTATACTAGTTATACTATAGGATGTTGTGTAAAAGATATAGGAAAAAAATAAATAATATAATAAATTATAAGTTACATCATTATAGTCAATCTTTGTATGAAGTGCCTTGAGGGAAGTAGTATGTAATTCCCCATATTATTAAATAAATAGCATAATATTAATATTAAAATAAATAAAGAAACTTACCTAATAAGAATGGAAAAACAAACTAAAAATAAGATACGAGAATGAAAAATTCAAGATAAAAAAATAATTGCAACTGATATGTCAATCCTTTGGATCAATTCTTTATGATGGATGTATTCTATATAAGAAAGGTGAAGAGATATAAATGATCATATTTTTTTCATGATGAAATGGAGGACAAGATGAAGAATATTTGGCATTATAGTTGATTGAGGGTTTTTGGGTGATGAATTATAGAAATATATTGTACAACTCACCCCGTTGGGTGGGGAGTCAACCACTACACATTGGTCGCAATACATGGGATCATAGAAATGTAGAATTTCATGTCATTGTTAGTAATTGGATTTCTCACCACGCAAGTAAGTTCCACCACATTGTTCATGTGGATTTTGGAATTGGAATAACCATATCTTATTTTTCAATCATTTTTTTGAATTTCTACATATATGTTTATGCTTGTAGATCAAGCCATTACATACCATGAATATATTTAAAAGAATATCCTAGGAAGAATTACTACAAAAAAAAAACCTTCTATATGAGAAAAAGAAAAATTATCTATTAGATTTGTTGTATAAAAAATACAAGGCAATATCTTTTATATATAGAAATCTAGGAGGCCCATGGAAGGTAATAGTACTTATGTCACCTTACAACTTATGCTAGTTGGATGCATTTGAAAAAGATGCATTGAAAGATAACACTAACAATTTTCACAAACTATTTCATAATGTAATCCTTACACTAGTTGTATCACATTGTAATCATTATTTTATGAGAAAAATGATTTAGTGGAATTGTTCTTTCTTTCTATTTTTTCTTTATATAATAACAAATCATCTATATTAATTTCAAATATTATTAAATTATATTTTTTGAAGTCGCGCAATTTTTTTACCATTTCATCATATAGGAAGCATATCCAAATTCAATTAATATGTTTAATAATTACAAACCGTGTTCATCGTCTAGACCCTATCATCATTTTCAATATCCATGACATGCTCCTAGAAATACTAGAAATTAAAGAAGGAATTCTTCTAAAGCATTTCAAATTTCTACCCATCGATTCGTCTGCACAAAATGCTTCCAAAAATATTTTACTGCCACCGGTAACCAACATATCAAATACATAATGAATAAAAGAACACCAACCTCAGTAGTTGTTGCTTTGCTGCATATTCCAGTTTCAGAGTTGAGAGAGACGTTGACAACATCATTGAAACTAATCCTTATACAATAATTTATACAACATAATGTATCATCATCAAAGAGATTACACAATGAGAAAATGCATACAATTAATGCTTTAGGCGATGTTTTAGGCTTGGTACACTTCAAAGTAATCACATAATTTAATCCATCTATAGAGAGGAGGAGAATAGTATCTTATCTGTCTTTCCCATCTCCCCAACTCTGACTTTTTTAACGTGCATCAACATTTCATTCTAATATTTGTTTCACCCTGCAAGATGCAAAGGAAAAGGATGGTAGGAAGCGATGATAATACCTAACCCTGCTGCTTTATGAAGTGAGGGTCAGAAAGAGCGGGAAGATAGGTAAGTTATTGGTCCACTCCTTTTTAGCGTTGGATTGAATTCTGTGGTTCTTTGAGAGAAAGACCAAGTTTTAATCACCGTATTTCCTCTTGTTTCCCTTCATGTGGTTAATACAATTTCTTTTTATCCAATATCTAGATCTACCAAGTGTGTAGAGAGATTAAATCTCTTTTCACTCTAAAAGCAAATTTGCATCTCAAGAAATTTGATCCCTCTCAGATTCACTTCAAGAAATTTGATCCTCTCTGAGCTTGGTAGATCCAAAGTTAGCATGGATCAAGTATGGTTTAATTCACGCCTTTAAATAGGCTAAGATCCACATGAATACCATGGACCCATGCTATTGATAACCCTTCGTATTGACCCTTGGTACTAACGTGAAATATATGTTATTTAAAGGGGGAAATTAAACCACCCTAGATCCAATCTCTTGACATGAAAATCACTTTTAGAGTGTATATGACATGAATAAAATGGGTCAATACTATGACTCATTTTTATTGTTATTATCATTTTTTTTTACTTTTTTATTATTATTACAAAGAGTTAAAATGTTTACATTACATTATTTTATTTATTTACTTATTTTTACTTTTATTTAATTTGACTAATTTAAAATGTAATCACACATTACATTACATCTCTACCATACTATTCTACCGAGCACCTTTCAACACAATAATTGGAATTTAATGCCTTCAAGTATATTATGCTCAAGAGCACATTTCAATCAAATAATTGAAATTTAAGGCCTTCAAATATGGTAGATTAGAGAAAAATAACATGGGGAAAAACATGGATTGCCAAGCCCAAAATCTAAAAAAGACTAATTTTTACATGAGACGATAACAGCTTATTAATTTTGTTATTATTTTTTGGAAATTTTATTTTTTAGGTAATTTTACTCACTCACAAATGTTTAGAGTACATTACAAAATCACTTCCATATTGGGTTTGAGAGCACCTTGTTATAGATATTTTTGGGCACTTCAACCCCAATCATAAATGTCCATAAACTGAGGGCTCGTAAGTCCCTAAAAGTGTTGCTTCACTGCCTAAAGGAACAAGGTCAACTGATTACATCATCTCCAAGAAGTTCTCCACTGAAAACTGCTCATAA